>KZ106724.1:0-29150 GCA_000504385.2 Exutisphaerella laricina CBS 326.52
TATCTACCTAGCGCTTTCGTAGTAGTATACTAGTAATAATAACGACAATAGTAGCGATATAGTAATGATAAGAGAATAGATATAGTCGAGTTTAGCTAAGCCGGCAACATGGTCGCTTCGACGGCTACCGAGGCAAGGTTTATACTATAGATCTACATAACTATCGACACGTGTCTACTCAGCTATTGCACTATCGACAGCGAGGTGAGATGCAGTAATAACCGACAACTACCGACAGTGGCCAGTATCGACCTATCGACAAAGTAGACGGGGCCTGAAAACGAGGTTGAACGCGCGCGTCGAACCCAGGATCGCGTCCCGTGCTGGTGCTCCTGATGTCAGACCCCGGCCGTAATCACGCTTGTCTGACACTAGGTTCTAACCTCAGTCCACCACTCCAGCCTCATCGCTGCCTCGCTCGGACATACATGTATCTCTGAGGCTTCCGTGTGCACAGTTGACTTGTGTTGAGCCATGTGTATCTGATGACTGCCTGCAGCTCGAACTCCCAACTTTGTCCTCGACTTGTCACGCCATCCCCACGACCATCACCAAACGTCATATCCTTTCGCAGTCCATATTCAATCGATGAAGACAGTCTCCACCGCTCAGTAGAACGCGTAAACACAATCGACGCCGAGGAGACTTGAGAGCTTGCTATACACAACATTGAACAGCCCACCGCCATATCTCCGATGACGCGTCACGAAACAATGCCCGAATCGTCTTCCTCCAAGGCCACTCCGCCTGGCACCGACCGCAATGCTCCCTATGTCGAAAAGCCTGGGAAGCTTCGACGAGTTCCGCTCCAGCCCACAAACGACGATGAGTCTTCCATGGCATTCGAGCATGTCGCCAGCAATAGCAAGAAGAGGAAACGCTCCTCAACTCCGATGCGAATACCCGACTTTGTGAAGGCCCAGAAAAAGGCCAAGCAGGATGCTTTGAGTAAGCCGAAGCACCCTCGCGTCGATGAGACTCGGTCGGGATCATCAGCAGCGTCTTCGTCAGCTAGTGGCGAGAAGGGAAGGGGAGTACAGTATGCACTCGAACATGAGCGCCGTAGTGACTTGGCACGGATGCTACGTCTGGCCTGCGGCGAGATCAAGACGCTACAAACGAGGCTTGATGAGACCGAGGCAAGAACTGTTGCAGAGGAACGAGTCATCCGCCAGCAGATGTTATTTGATTTCATGCTGAAGCAGGAGGAGCTGAAGAAGCAGTGCGACCGGACTGTCGCCCGACATGTCAAGATGGCACAGCTCAACACCCACAGACTCGAGGAGGAATGTAGTAAAGCCAACTCCCTCCTAAGTGACACCGTTAAGAGCAATGCAGATACGAGGAAGCGGGAGATGGAGAGATTCAAGGATCTTGAGCAGAAGTTCCACACGGAACGAAACAAGTATCTCAGCGCACTATCGCAAAGCAATTGGTATCAATCCAGCTTAGAGCACTGCCAAGCATTACTAAAGACTGCTGAAGAAGATCTGGCAGAACTCCAGCGAATACACAACGAGGAGAAAGTGCTCAAGGACAAGTTGACACGAGGACTACCACCGGCATATGGGAGTCTGGACGATGTAGACGTGGCGCCTCCATGGAATCGGCATGAAGATGGCGGCAGTTTGGACGTGGCTCAAGTGAAGCATCATATTCGGGAGCGGTTCATGCGGGACGTCCACAACGCTCAGGCGACATGCAATACATGGCGTGAAAGCCAAGACATCCGTCTCAAGAGCGCTTCGGGGCTGGAACTGTTCCGACAAACTTCTCTCGCCCTCCAGGAAGCATGCATCAGCCTTCGAGGGATCATGGACAACGCTGATGATGTGGAAACGTCACCTCGCGGTAAGAAGATGCAGAAGAGGAGGCAGAGTCTGACGTTCGAAGAACAGCGACAAAGGCCTGTGTCTCGCAGATTGTATATCGCCGATCGTGCTGCGAAGCTCATCATCGATCTTACTTGGCGACTAGCTGCAGCATTTGACGTGCGCCCGTACGACGTCCGGTTGACAGCGACTGGAAAAGCTGAAGTCGGTCTGTACTGGCGAAAAGCTGACGATGTCTTCCTCGAGGCAGTTCAAGCTGCCTTCATGGCTACTGCACCTGATCAACGACGTGATGAAAATGATGAGCCCATCTTCCACCACAACGGCATTTGCCCACAATGCAAAAGCAAAGAGTGCGTTGGCCACTGCGTGCGATTGAACGAGCTTCAATACTTTTCAACCCACCTCAAGAGCGTATCCCGCAAGCTTGACTCCATCACGAACTGCAAAGAGATGCACGGCATCTACTTCAATGAGTCTTACCAATGGCTCACAGAGAATATTGAGAAGGAACGTAGTCTGGCAGCAGCAGCAGCGGTAGTCGCGCTTTCCCCTGCTCGTCCGCCTTCACCATGCTGCCCACCCGCACAAGCACAAGCCACCGCTGGCGCAAGCGACAATACTCTCCGCGATCAGTTTATTGCACGACTCAATCAGCCCGCTACGGACGACGACGACACAGCAACAGTGGCAGACCCGAACATTGATGCCTTAGCTGAAGCAGAACGCGACCGTCGCGCAGCTCGTCATGCCGCGTTGACAGCCCTTGCAGCCAGGCGCCGGGAGGAACAGGTTCGACTCGTCACCAACCCACCGGTCACCTTCGACGGGCCAGGTTCCAGCCGCTCTGCTCATAGCCGAGACCCACGACGCACGATCAACGACGTACATAGCCAATGGTTCGAGGTCAGCCGCGACACTACCAGCGGCACAAGAACTCTGACTCGAAGTGACGGGCCGAGGAACGTTTTACATCTGGAGAGGTATCATACAGATCCTTACCAAGCAGTCGATCTTTCAGATCTGGCTAGGAGGTATGATGCTTCTGATGAAGATGGCGACAGTGGCGACAGTGGCGCGTATGATGTGGTTCAGGATCACCTGGCGAGGAGAGCTCGCGGGACGTAGGGAGCTGTTATGCTCCCTATTGGCACCATTCGTTGATGAGTCGGATACGGTATTTTGAGGACGAGTACGCCCCGCTGGACCAGCATCCTACTCGCCTACAGCTCTGTACTTCAGCTCACAGGCGATGACTGGGTATTTCGCTATAATTTCTTGGGTGAAGATTATGCCTAGCAGTATATTTATGGCCTTCTATTCGCTAGATGACTTATGAGCCGGTGCATTGATGATCACCTCGTAGAGATTGTCCGCTCGGTAGTTGGACTTCATCCCGCTTGCTGATAACAGCTAGCGGCCACTCTGCGAACATCGAAACATGCATTCGAGACAGCTACATGCAAAGGACATCCCAGCTCCAGTCCTAGCACTCCAGTTTGCCATCTTATACTGATATACTCGCATCCTCTGTAAGCCTTTGCACATACACGGCACTTCCATTCAACCACCAAACCAAGATGCGGTACACCCGCGTCCGATGACGACTTGTCGATGACCACAGGTCTGGCTCTTGAGAGACTATGAGAGATGGTGTGATCGCAGGGACTTGCTCTCAGGATCTTTTGGCAATCCGTCCGCTTACTACACTTTATCGTGAGAGTATAGCCACGCTCGTTAGTCAAATGATCGTAGCATGACATCAAACTATTAGCGAGCCTTTTTCATATATTCAATGTTCCTCGCACGCACTCGACCTATCGTGCTTATTTTCTCATCATGCGTGGAACGTGCAGGACGATCGCAAATGGACTGCTCAGGCGTGCGTTGTAGACGTTGCATCGGCGGAATCGGCTTCAGTCTTCCAGCGACCGACGGCCAGCCAGGTCTGGAAGTCGACGTATACGGAACCCCGCGAATGTTTTTTATCACATGTAGGCGTAGATTGTGTGATCGATCTTGGACACCTAAAACATTGCCCAATGTCGGTGTGAAAGCTGGATCTCAGGCCACTGCCCCGAGCTCGTTGACGAACCTAAATCAGTCGATAAAGCTCTTTTGATCGCTACGCAGTATAGTGTAAGCAGTCGATCCGAGATAAAGCGCAGCACTCTAGGTCAATTGGTTAAGTCGGAATAATCTGTTGTGCGTGTTGCAGCCGGACGGCCCATTTTCGGCAGTCAAAATTTTCGGGTATAGATATCAGCATTGTGAACGTTCCGGCACATACGACCACAGATCAGATGTCGCAGCCGATCCCGTTCGCTCTCGGGTACTTAAGCTCTGAATCGCAGGATTAGTACTACGGTAGGTGACTACGTGGGAATACCCTGTGTTGTATGTTTTGCTTTTTCGCTGGGTGCATCTTCTTGTGAGAGGCAGATTCCACTTGCTTGGATCCGAAGGCCAGCGGCGGCATGTCTCGTCGTTCCTTTTTGGTTGCTCCAGGACCACGTGCATAGCATCTTTCCGAGCGGCATCTGTGCAAATGTTTCTGCCGTTGTGCGATGTGGTCAGGCATCGCATGCTCCACCAGGAGATAGTGGGTTCTCGGTCCTCCCTCGCTCGAACTCGCCCTCCGCATCATGTTCATGAAGCAGCTCGTGGAGACGACAGCTCGGACAAGGCCTAGGCAGGCGTGCGATCCGCTATTTTGCAGCCCGTTCCGGAACATTCATACCTACAGCTCGGCTTGATGATATTTCGGCGTTGAGTCCTTGATGGCTCCCGACCTCTGGTGCCGGACGATCACGACACCACGGTCCGCGGCATTCGAAGCATCGATAAGCATCTTGATTCGCAGCTGTCGCATACGGCGTCAGCTGGTCGTCGAGTCCTTCACAAACGTCATCGTCCTCGACACGGGTAGCAAAAAAGCCCATCCAAGACCATCGCTCGCCTCTTCCGCCCGCCAAATTGCCGACGATATCGCGGCATCGTCAGCGCTGGCGGAGGAAGTCTGTTCGAAGGAGCAGGGAAATGTAACGCGGTGGAACGACCGTTGCCACGCTTTATGCCCAATGCGTGTGGTCGGCACGCAACACTGCATCTCTCAGGGCTCGTTGCCGTCGTTCCGCGAAGTCAAAGCCTCGCGAGGAACCCGCCGAGCAAAAGCTTATCCAGAGCAAGAGATGACGTCGACTGCTTGATTCTCTGCGCGTACCGACCTCACAGGACAGCCACGAGTCCACGACAGCTCTGTGTCCAGCTTGGAGGAACTACGGGAGGATTCGCGTCGATTTGCAATCTCGAATCCGAGGCAACGAGGCGCTGCGGTGTCTGCGGCGTGGGTGCCAATCAGAAAGTCCTTTGTTGATCCGCGCAATGACCAACGGGCCGGCATTGTTTGCCAAGACAGCTCGCCGATGACGTTGCTTCGATGAAGGGGACGTCGATGTTTTGGTGCTCCACCGGTTGCCGTGCCTTCTGGTCTCGTGGACCATGCACAGACCCGACGACGGTGGATCACATAACCCACCGCCACGATGTATCCCGCAAAGTCCATTATATGAGCTCCAGTGACTCTCCGCGTGGAGTCTATTTCCGCAAGATTGGATCCCCTCACTTCACCTCTTGCCTTTGTTCTGTTCCAGCATAGACAACATGGGTGTCCTCGGTTTGCGAGGCAAGAAGGCAGCCTCGGGAGATGTTACTCCCCGCCAGGACGGAGGGCCTTCACCCATTACTGATGGTCTTGAGAAGCCCTTGGGAGCCGACGGCCATGAAGACATCGAAAAGAGAGGGATGGACAATGGCAAGGTCAAGATCTTCAGAGGGTACACACTTGCAGTTGCAGCAATCGTATCCATAGGCGGTTTCATCTTTGGGTTTGGTGAGCATCGCATACTTTCGTATGGGTATACGACCCTGCTAACGAGTGTGCAGACACTGGTCAGATCTCAGGATTTGTGGAGATGAAGGACTTTCTTGGACGTTTCCATAATCGCGGCTCTGACTACAACAGCTGGGCTTTTACTGATGCAGTGTCGGGCACGATTGTTGGCCTGCTCAGCATCGGAACTCTCTTTGGTGCTCTGCTTTCTGCGCCAGTGGCAGACCGCTTTGGGCGCAAGGTCTGCATCATCTTCTGGAACATCATGTTCTGTGTTGGTGTGATCATCCAGATCGCATCCACCGATAAGTGGTACCAAGTAGCTCTGGGACGATGGGTCGCCGGTCTTGGTGTTGGGGGTCTCTCTGTCCTCACGCCTATGTACCAGTCTGAGTCTGCTCCACGTCAGATTCGTGGCTCAATGGTAGGGACGTATCAGCTGTTCATCACGCTGGGCATCTTCACAGCATACGCAATCAACTATGGCACCGAGGCCGACAACGACGATATCCTCGTGAACACAAACCGGCCCACACTCTCTAGCTCCAGGCAGTGGCGCATCCCAATGGGGGTTGGCTTCATATTCCCGCTTTGCATGATCGCCGGTATCTGCTTCCTGCCAGAATCACCACGGTGGGACTACCGCCACAACAACATCGAGCGTGCCCGCCAGTCGATCGCGAGAGCATACGGAGTCAGCACCAATCACTGGGAAGTACACCGCGAGATGCATGAGATCAAAGAGAAGTACGATGCCGAGTTCGCTGGAGGTGGGCGACCAAAGTGGTATGAGATTTTCACTGGACCCCGCATGGCATATCGCGTTATGCTTGGTGTTACGCTGCAGGCACTACAACAGCTTACCGGAGCCAACTTTTTCTTTTACTATGGTACTACCATCTTCCAGGCCACGGGACTCGACAACAGCTTCGTCACGTCCATGATTCTCGGAGCCGTCAACTTCGGCATGACATTCCCAGGACTTCTGGTAGTAGAGAAGCTGGGCCGTCGTAAGGCCTTGATGTACGGAGCTGGCTGGATGTTCATGTGCTTCATGGTCTTCAGCTCGGTCGGCCACTTCTCGCTTGATCGCACAACGCCAACGAACACACCTGGAGCCGGTACTGCCATGATCGTTTTTGCCTGTTTGTTCATCGCGGGTTACGCAATGACTTGGGGTCCCGTCATTTGGGTCGTAGTTGGTGAATTGTTCCCAACACGCTACAGAACAATGTGCATGGGCATCAGTTCCGCCAGTAACTGGATATGGAACTTTTTGATCTCGTAAGTGTTGGCCAAGTCCTATTCAAGTGTTTACTACTGACGGCCTCTATGCAGCTTCTTCTCGCCCTTCATCACTTCCGCGATCGACTTCCGATACGGCTACATATTCGCAGCTTGCTCGTTCGCTGCCATTCCTTTCGTATACTTCTGCCTCATGGAGCACCAAGGCCGAACGCTCGAAGAGATCGACACGATGTACATCACACACGTACCTCCTCGCAAGAGCAGTAGTTGGGTGCCCCCCGAGGGTGAAGACCTGGTGACAGCAGACGCGCTCTATCTTGAGCCTGGAGCTCGCAATATCCGCAAGGCAGATGCTGCTGGGATGGAAAGTACAACGCAACGTGAAGAGGTGCCGGATCATGCCGTGCAGGATGTCTCTGGTAGTGAGGTGCCGCAGAGCTCTGGTGTGCGTGGTCATTCAGTCTCGCAGGTTCCGCAGGTTCAGCGGCACTAAATGGCGAGGTGGAGATCATAGTGTAGTGAAACCTTATCCAGTAAAACTCCAGAGCATGCTTCACACCTGTGACAAGAACTTGTATCCATCGTCGCCAAGAGCTTTATTCTTCGACTGACCTGATTTGCAATGTATAGCCGTGGCACACGGTAGATGGTCTCGTACACGTGAGACGCGGATGTCTCAGCAGGGCCCACGACGTCTGAACACTACCCTTCGCCACGGGACTGCGCTCATCGTGAATTCCATATAGTCAGAATATTGAAATACGAGAGTGCGGATACAGTACTTGCCCCTTTCTTTCGTTAGCAATTTCCATACTCCGCCTCAAAGTCTTGACCATGCACACTCATTCGTCCTTCCTCACTGTCCTCCTCTACACCACGTTCTCTCACTCACTCCCCTCCCATCTCTCTACCGCTTCAGTCAACACCAATACCTGCGACTGGAGCACTAACAATCCTGCCGACTCTCAGGACATGATCAAGTGCAACCAAGCAATCATAAACCGCGCCGATAAGGGAGGCCAGTGCTTCATCCCTTCGGGATCAGACTCTCAGGTCTTTTGTAGCTCCGGCGAAGCACAAGTCGTTGCTTCTTTGCCCGGTGCAAACGAGAAGTACAATACTTCTGGGTCGTGGTGAGTTACTCCTTACGTTTTGATGGAAGAGATGGAACTGATTGTGCAGTTGGAACATTGCGAAGACGGTTGGCAACATCATGGATGCTTGTACGGACAATAAGAAGAACTTGACGATTGGTAAGTCGTCCATGTATGGATGCGGAGGCTTGGACAGAACGGGCTGTGCTGATACTCGAGAATTGCGCAGGACAGAGCCATGTGGCGCAGGAGGAGAATCCTTACTTTACTATTTCGATTGGGCGGGTGCCGAGCGTTGGTTTGTTCGACTAATGAGTCGCCACGACGGTAGAGAGTGCCAACACGGCGAGACGAGATCATGCATTCACAGCAAACATAGCCAGACGTTGATCTCACTGTCCATGACTAGGAGATGTAGAAAAGACTGGTGGGGGTGCAGCGTAGGTATAGCATGTTGGAAAGAAAGTGAGCCGGCTTGGCGATGGCGGATGGAACTAAGGAGCTTCGGTGGATAGCGCCGGATATACCCGATTGATGACAGGCCCAAAGACAACGACGTACCTCGCGATACTACTGCAACAGACGAGTTCTATGTACATGTACCAAGCTCACCTTCTCGAAGCCGTGATCCCAGCACTGCCGACACCTTGTTATTACTCAGGCACCACCCTCGCAGCATATGAGCCTATCACGACACAGCCAATAATCTTGTCCATCTCACCCACGAGGCGAACGTACCTGCATCAACAAAGTGCCAACTCCCGAACTTCATCGTAGGATGATGATGATGATGATGCTGCTGCTGCTGCTGCTGCTCGGTAGCAATCGATAGCCCTCGTCATCGATGCGATTCGCTGTGCCATCGCCTGAAACCCTGCTCCTTGCTCTCGCTGTGATGTTCACCGTCCAGACTGTCATTTCTGTCATCATGAAGTTCAACCAGGCGGCTCCGTCGCTGTTGGCAGCAGTCTCGGGACAAGCCGTGATAGGCACAGCGCAGTCAGATCACAATGGCAATGCTTCGTGCGCGGCCCAAACGAATGTGAGCCTAGCATGGCATCCACCAGCCCAACACAATGTCAATAGTCTCTCGAGCGCAATAAATGGCACCGGTGTATACGGCTTCGTCTTCAACTCCAGCCAAGGGCCATTGAATACCTACAATTGGTGCAACATGCCGCATACGAATCCAAGGACGTACCCGAAAGCTAGCAGCGACTACAAGTTGGGGTATGTTGAAGTAATCCACCGCCACCACAAACGAACTCCATACGCAGCCAACACGTTCCCGAAAGAAAACTACGCCTGGTACTGCAGCGACGAAGGACTCTTCTACGGCGGCAAACCACTTGTGCCATCCGGCAACGCCTCATCTTCCACATACTGGTCCGTCTACACCTCCGACTCCAACCCTCTCGCACCAGAAGGCTTCAACGGCACTTGCCAATTCCCACAAATCACCCGCGGCGGCCTCGACGACAGCCACCAACATGGCGTCGACCTCAAATCCGTGTATGCCACCATGCTCAACTTCATCCCCTCCGACTACGACCCCAACTGCGTGTCCTACCGCGTCACGAACAACGTCATCACCTCTCAGGTAGCCAGCATGCTCATCGCCGGAATGTACCCCTCGCACGCGGAAAAAGACACACCACTCTTCCTCCAGCCCGACAGTATCGACTCCCTCGAACCAGCCTATACCTGCCCCGCGGCATCCACCCTCTTCAGCTCCTACAGCTCCGGATCGTCCTCGCCAGCTTGGCTCCAGCACATCAACGCCGCGTCAAACCTCTTCTCCCGCCTGGACGCAGTCTCAGGAATCTCCCCCAGCAGTAAAGATTGGCACATGAGCTACGACCACTACTTCGACAACCTCTCTGCCCGGCTTTGTCACCAGAAGCCGCTGCCTTGCAATGCCAATGACACGAAGAATAGCACCGAGTGCGTTAGCTTAGCGGAGGCTGAGGAAGTGTTCCGCCTAGGGGAATACGAGTACAGTTTCATCTACCGCGATTCGAACCAGTCGTTGCCAGCCAGCGTAGGGAGTTATGGGATATGGGTTGCGGAGCTGGCGCAGAATCTGAGGCATGCTATGGGAGAGGGGGAGGAGGGGGAGGAGGCGTCGTCGTTTACTGGCAATACGACTGCAGCGAGTGTGAGGTATAGACATAATGTTGCACATGATGGGTCGATTTCGAGGTTGCTTTCAATTTTGCAATTGGAGCGAATGGTATGGCCGGGGATGGGAGCGGAAGTGGTGTTCGAGCTGTATAGCCGGCAGGGATGTTACTATCTGAGAGTCCTGTGGGGAGGACAGCTTCTGCACAGCAGTCATCCTGCGTTCGGGAAGTTTGATATGGTGCCTGTTGGGACGTTTTTAGCGTACTTGGATGGCCTGGTTGGCAGAGGCGCGACCAAGATCCCTGGCCTTTGTAGTGCTTGAGACTCTTCGTCGGATCAGCGGCGTATGCTGCATGCTATCCTGCTTGAGCAGTACCCAAATGCCTACCAAGCACGCCTGTACTCGACCTCGCCAAAGTTTCAGCCTATGCGAAATACCTTTTCAAAAACTTGCACTCCCCTGTCCAACCCAATTTGCTACAACCTGCGCTCCCGCGTCCTCTGCTTTCTTGCTTCTCATCCATGATGCCAGCACATCCACCTCACACGTTCTCTCGCGGTCCGTCACAACCTCTTCCAAAGTGGCATCTCCCCCCAACTTCCTGCTCTTCCTCAGACCTTCCACGATGCCACTAAGACCTAGTTCAAGTCCGCCATAAGCGCCACCTGGCATTTCCACAAGCGGTACCGTACTAACGCGCCCATGTGCACAAACGAATGGGAACGTACACTCAGCCAGCTTACGCACCATGCTTTGGCATTCCCGCTTGGTCAGCGGGTCGTTGAACATGATGGCGCTCCTGCAGCTCCTGCTCTCAATCATAGTCTTAAGCCTTGCTGGTAGGAGCGGCAGGACTTTTACCCAACCTGGCTGATCTTCGTATGGCAAGGGAAGGTGCGTGATGGGACGCCTGACCCCGTCATTCAAAGCCCAGATCTCGGATCGGAGGAGGTCAATGCAGTTCGTTGGCTGCAGTGTACAACGCTCAGCAATAACACCAGGTAGATCAGTGACCACAAGACGATATTCCTGTTTCGCTGACTTCGTAGCACGATAGCCATTCTTGCCAGCTTGTGTGGTAGCGATGTTGTAGTGTATGCCAAAGGTAGCAAAGTGCGGTTGGTGGCGGCGAAATAGGTTACATTCTTCAAGCGAGAGCTCGAAGCGCAGAGACTTCCGTTTCGATGTGCCTGTCTCCAAATTTGTGCTCTTGATAGCCATAACAAGATTTCTTGTCTCGTCGTCAGATGTTTGTGTCTTGCTGAAGCAAAGCGAGCTGAGTAATCCCTCGAGGATGATGCGTTCAGAGGCGGCATGCTGGTCGACCAATATCAGCGTATCGGGGGCACCAACAGCGTTAGTGCCACCAGCCGTGGAGACGGCAGCAGGTGCTCTACAAAGTATGAACTTCTGATCGACTTGTGCGATAACTTCTGCATGCTTGAAAGCAGCTTTGGACAGCTTCGTGCCAGTGGCATGAAAGTTGGATTGTGTAGTAGCAGCATGTGCTTTCATGCTACCGCGAGTGCAGCAACCACCTTTGATTCCGCTTTCAACCACCCCAGGGCCGTCCATAGAGACAACAGCTATAGGTTCTTGGTTTCGTGCTTGAAAGACAGGATTGTTCCACTCTTGCAGGAACCCGGGCAGCCACTTTTCCCCTTCGCCTGTGTTTTTGGAGGTGCCTTCTTTCAAGGCAGCCGTCATTCGACGGCTGAGGCTCAAAGGCTTGCCACAGGATGACAGTACATTGTCATTGCCTGCTCGAGGCTTAATAGTGGGTTGATCAGCAGATGCTGCTAGGTTGACTCGGACGTCACTGGTCGTGGGAAGAACAATTCCAGTCCTGGAATTAACACGGTACAGCTGCTTGCTTACAGGATCGCGCCAGGTAACAAAATCGTCTTGGCCATCGGTTGTTGAGGGACGCCGGCCAGGCCCAGAATCGTCTTCAACGCGCTTTACCACAGCCATGATAGCATCATCATCAACGCCACCGAAGTCATCGCTAGTCGGCGTGCTCTGTCCCTCATGCTGTTTCTTCGCTGCAGCTGTCAATGCACTGCGACACGTTGCTTCGTTGTTGAGCGCTTTCTTGGGCCCCACTGTATTCCTAGACCTCGCAAAAGAATTGTTAGCACTCAGAGGTCGGATTCGAGGGACATGCGTCGATGTTTTGTCGTGGCGGGAACTTAGGCCAGCAGTACGGGGTCGTGTCACATCAGCAGAGCTTGGGCGGATCGTGCTGTGCGCCTGTGTGGCGTTGGCGTCATGGGCAATACGTTGTTCGATGTCTTTTCTCCCAAACCTGATGCGGCTTTGCAGATTAGGATCTGCTTCATGATCGTGCAAGCCTCCAAACCTGCTGTTGCTGTGATCCTCGGTTGAGAAGTCCACAATCTTACTACGCTTAGAGTTTTCACGGGCAAATTGGCTGAGGCTACCAAAGGCCTTTGCTTGGTGCGCCATTGTGGTACTATGGGGTGAAGACGGCGAGGCGGTTTCGTGGTTCGCAGGGGTTGGACAAGGAGAAGAACCCGAAGCAGCTGCTGGCGACTCCTGCTCATGGTTGCGGCGTCTTTTGCGCTTGCTAGGTCGTAAGCCTCGATGATCCAGCCAAGCAGTCAATGCAGCTTCGATAATGTCCACAATGGCTTTTAACGGTGCTTCGCTCAGATGACACGGGTCTCCAGCAGAGACATCTGTGCTACTTCGAAAGCGAACTTGGATGCAGTACATTGGGTAGCGATCGACACCTTTCCGACCTTGAAGTTGTTGGCCCGTATAGCTACTATCTTTCTCGTTGCTGTCAGCTCGGCGGCGATCAGCGGCATCGTCTTCAACAACACCAAAGCCGCTGTTCGCGAAGACTTTGTTGACAGTTTCATAGAGCTCGTTTTCACCACTCTCGGTTGCGCATGGGTGGATGCCCACAGAGATGAATTGACACTGCTTCGTTGGCGCTGGATCTAGGCAGATCATAGCCATAAGACTGACACCAGGCATCGTCGCAGACAGGGGCACCCAGCGCGATACGGATTCTTGCAGCGCCAGCCCAGATTGCACGAGTATCGGCAAAGTATCACGAATTTCAAAGCGAGCTTTCTTGCCTGCAAGCTGATTCAAACTCTTCTCGGTCAGCGCCGTGTTCACGTTCGGGTGCCATCCCGCAATGTGAAGCGTCTTGCGAGGTCCGGTCATGTCTCGCAATGTCACTGAGCATGGTGTGGGCCATACCTGTAAAAGGGCAACAACTCCATGTCGCAAAGTTCGCCATGCTTTGTCATCGCTGCCTGCGGCATTCCCAACCATAGCTCGCTGCTTGACTCGTACCGGCATGTTCCCAAAGAGGTCCCGTACAGTGACGTTCGTGCCACAGGTTTGCGTACCGATCGTTGGAGTATTGTTCCTGCCTCGAGTGATGACTTTGCCTTGATGTAAAGCCAGAACTGACGAGTCGTGATCGCCAGCTTGCATCGAAGTGATGTACAATAGCGACATTGCTGCCAGTTCAGCCAGAAATGTCCCAGTAGAGCCATACATATCCCTCATTGAGCTATCCTTTGTCCCGGCCGGTACACGTTTGGATGTACAGTGCATCTTCCCGAGACCGCCGTTCTCCGTAAACTCGGAGCTCGAGATACCGCAGCCATTATCGTTGACACTGCAGTCACGTCGGCGCCAATTGACAGTGATCTCGACCTTACTGGATCCAGCGTCCAGACTGTTCTCGAACAAACCAAGAACAACATGCTGCAAGCTGGTGATGTGTTTCGAGGAATGTAGCTGCGATATAGCTTCTGGGCTAAGTGGCAGAATGCGTCTTGACGATGGCGTCTGTGGAGATGGTGATGAACATGTCGCGCTGCACTTCATGGTGGCGCCCACGTCTTTCTCCGACGACATATTGTTCTCCAGCTGTGAGCCAACATTTGGATAGTGATGCTGCTGTTCGGTGGCAAACAAGGAAGCCACAACCTAGAAGGCCAGGTTTGAAACAGATAACGATGACAGCCGTCGCGTATGCCTTGAGGAGCCGTTGACGACGCTCGCAATGTACTTGGCAGCAGCAGCCTGTCACGTTAAGGTACGATGGGAAGAAAGGTGTTGTGCGTTTCTCAAGTAGTAATGGTGTCGAAACTTGTAAGTAGCACCCCTGCACGTGGATGCAAGGATGGCGGCTTCCCGTTCACGGGTGGGCGCTTTCCAGGGTTGCGTCAGACGCAGGGACTGCACCATGGCCGTGCGTCTAACCTCTTTATATCTCACCTGTTGTGCAGACACCACAACGGCTTCGCCCACCACGTAATACCACAATCGGAAAGCTGCCATCCACCGGTAGAGGCTCCTTCATCAGTCATCACTGAAAACCCGTCAAGTAGCGAAGTTCCGTCGGGAGCCGGTCTCAAGTCCGTCTCATTGTTGTTCCGAAAGGCTGAAGCAACGGCAGGAGAGGGGGAGCGCTGGCAAGGAGGGCAGTAAAAGCAAGCTGCACCTGATCGATCGTAGGCTGCCGTTCCGTACACTCCAACTTCACAGGAGTGACTTGTTCCGGTGCGACTCCGCCGAGGATCTGGTTGGGCGTTGGTTGCGTAAGTTGCTATCCGGATCTGACAGAGGAACATCCAAGCTGTTGCTGGGTGTGCTCAAGCCATGGCCACTGCAGAAGTCCACGCCAGACCGGCAGGTAAGCTCGACCTTCCTGCTCACTTCTTGCAACGTGGACAAACGGCTGATATGGAACGCTCAGAACATCCGATCAAGAAGAAGCCATTTGCGAATTTCATTCGGAAGCTGGGCATTAAGACAAACGACTCGAGTAAGCAGAAGGAGAAGGAGAAGGAGAACAAGAAGTCGAGTGGAGGCATTGCCCTGAAGAACAAGAAGAGCGTCAAGAACAACCCATATCCAGAATCGGGACACTTGGCTCCAGTGCAGCAGGCAAGTCAGCCTTCTTTTGGCGATACACATAACGGCTCTTTCGCTTCCCTGCCTGTCAGCGCTGGTCATGATCGCGATGGGCCGAGCAACAGCAACAAGAGCGGCGCACCTACACTTGCGACGAACCCTGAGACCGTCAGTAGCGATGCCGGTCACAGTGGAAAGGCAGCCACAACTACAACCGGCGCCGGAGCGTTGAGCACTACTGATGGTATGGGCGGGAACAGTACCTTCAGCTCTCCAAACCACAGTGAGCACTCCCTCGCGACGACTCTGACGACAATTCAATCTCAGAATACGCAGCCGAACAACAATGGCGGAGGCTCTGGCAACAGTCATCTGCATAGCATCCAGAACCAGCCAATTGGGAGCGCCTTCAGCCATCAATATCCTGTGTCGCCATCTGCCGCGTCTGGCTTGACGGGCACTGCTTCGGCCATACCTCGTCACCTACACACCGATGCGAACGTGCCGAACACTTACAATTCAGCAACAGCCAACAACTTGCTGAGCGACAATGCCAGCATCATGACACTGGCTTCCTCGTCCAAGCGACGCCGCAGAAGCATGGACACTGATGCGTCTGTGCGGGCGCTTGCACCCAACTCTGTCTTTGGAGGTTCCCGCGAATCGCTTCCGCTCAGTGTCCTCAGCAGTAATGTTCAGGGTGACGCCCCTCGTCATTCATATGGTGGTCTCACTGGTACCGCAGCTGCAGAGCGTGCCAGTGTGTATTCGTCGTCTGGCATACGCGAGAACATGGTCTCGCCAAACCCTGCTTCGGAGCGCAACTCTTACTATGCGAAAGCCGCGGATTCGAAATCGTTGCGCTCGATCACCAACTTGAAAGACGACTCGCGATCGATCACTGGAATCTATCCACGCTCCGAGCTCGACAACCGTTCATTGAACACCAGCGATGTCGCCAGCCTGCGCAGCACAGGCGACAAGTACACAACGGAGAGCCATCACGGCCGGAATGGTAGTATCCCTGGCTCCATTGGCACTCCTGTGAATACGCCGTCGCTGCTTCGGCAAGCAAGTACAGGTGGTGGCTTGTCGCTTAGTCGCAGAGACAGCGACTGGCGCGAAGGAGACGACGATGAGCCAACTGCAGTTGAGGAGGAAGAGGAGAGGGGGTGATGCGAACAAGCATGATTAATTTTCAGGCTCGATTCAGCTTATGATGTTAACAAGAACGCTGGAGCGATTGAGCGGGACGGTCCTTACCTGGAGTTTGAATCTAGCACGATACCCCGAATGCAGGCAGTCGATGTTTCGATGATGTGGTGTGAACCAAATGTGTTTTCTCAGCCGCGTTTCCCAAGCACGTCTCAACTACTGTCGGCAAATGTTGTTGCGATGTAGGGCATTCATCGATACTATACTCAATGCAGCCTGACCTCGATTCCCACTTCGCCAACTTTATCATCGTCTTGCTTGCTACCCAGCGAGTCTTGCAAATCATGACATGACACCAAACAATAAAGGACATTCGAGATATAAAGTCTAGGCCGTGGTATCGGGGCGTCTATGTCACCACAATCTTCTCTTCTGTTATCTTCTCGTGTACAGAGAGTATCGACATGAAGGTCTGTATGTGTACGAAACGATGAGCCAGAGGATTGATTGTTGCTGGGGGGTTTTTTTTCCTTTGAGAAAGATAAATCCAGTTCCACGTTGGATGGTGTTGACGGCATGCCAGCACGCTACCGTATACCGGTACAGCTCCAAACTCAGGTCCTGCTGGTGCGATCGTGTTGTTCTCACGGGCATGGCTGACGCTTGCGTGTTTGTTTGTATGCTCTGCTTCCTCCTTCGCGTACCACTGGCTTCCTGAGAGCTTTTCGCGGCTTCGTCGCATGTCCAGAGTCAGGCTGGCTTGTGGAAGAGCCTGTGTAGAGAGGACTGGGGGAGTGACAATGCTTCGGCTGCGATATGAAACTGGAAGGGAGAGCAACAACTGACTCATTCTTCTTGCTTAACACCTAATTCGCAGCCCGGTAAATCGGAATCTGTCGTTTACGTCTGCTAGATCTCGTGAGCATGTCCTCGTGCTCGACTTGGCAAGTGACGTTCATGTTGCTGCGGGTAGCGGGCATCAGCACAGTGCTGTTCCATGTGTGTTTTCGCGCAGGGCTCTTTCCTGCAAAGGCTTCTTCGCTGGGTTGATTTTTCAATATCGTACTAACAAGACGTCACGTTTGTTGACCGGGGCAACAGCACATCGACGACCACAATTCCTCAGCGATGACTGCTCGAGTAGTAAGACATACATCTGCCATCTGGGCTTCGCGCACGTCCTGGGTGTTCGTGCAGGTGATCGCTTTGAGTCCATGGAGATGCTGCACGGTGCAGGCTACGTGATCGTCGGGGTAGCTGATGCCTTGCCAAGAGGAGACACAAGACGGAGAGAAAGATATGACAGCTTCGAGAGAGCTGGACACAACAAAGCCAGGCGAAATTCCGGCACTCCTGAGGCGCCATGTGTCCGTTCATTTCGGACGTGACCAAAGTACGGTAAGGTGTACTGCAGCGAGCCCTGATCCGATGCTGAGTCTTGCGCAGGTCACAGCTGGGCTTGAGAAGAAATGTTACGCGGATGATTGACTTCAGACGCGCAGCCTGATCTTTGGTTTTGCAACAGTTGCACATCCAAAAGTGCCAGATGTGCTAGTACAGCGCGGATGACGTCACGGAGGTCTTCAAAAACAATTCCCCCGTCCCCTATATACATACGCGGCTAGTGAGCTACAGATCTCGACCATGGTATTGCTTGCTTGCTCAGCAGGAGGTAGCCAAGGAGACAGGTATGGCGAACAGGTCTTTACGTGTCGTCTCAACAAGGACACTCGGCAGGGATATAGAGTGCTGATCCTCTATGCTAGCGTGAGATGTTATGCTTCTAGATGCGGTCAGTGCGGTGAGATTAGCTTCGTCCGATGCTCGCGTGGGTACGAAGTCAGCCTTTTCGTGCAGAGTGGAGACGTGCCTGCAGATTCGTACCTATACGAATATACATGGCGACTGCACATTATTCATCCAGTTCAGGAGCCACGTGTCAGAGAGTGTCAGAGAGAGCTGATGAGTGCTGGCGTTCGAGCTAAGTGGGGTGAAAATGCAAGACTCACGTTTGATGAGTGAATAATCCTCCAGTCATCACCGCTCCGCACACTCTCATCAGCCCAGCTGTATGACTAGTAGGGCAGCAGCATCGTGTTCTACGCATAACACTAGAGCAATGTTGCCTCGCGGGTTTCCGAGTGATTCATGATCCTCCGCCCCATCGTGCACAGGCGCAGATAGGGCCACGCGCCAGCGCCATGGACGGGGGCATCTTGGCATCGACGTGCAAATACAGTAATGGTGCCTTGGTGCCTCCATGCAAAATTTGCACAACAGGGATGCCGGACGTGCCTGCCGTTTGTGTGCAGGGTTTCGTACGCTAAGCGAGCCGAACCCGTCGGTCCGACCGACAGCCACCACGCTGACAGATCAAGACCACCGCGTCGTGCTGCCTCCTGAGTAAGGAAGGAAGGAGGGCAGAGTGCTATTTCGGATTGTGGGACGAGGGAGTGACACGACGTCAACGCTGATAATCTTCGCATTCGCAGGACATCATAATACGCGCAGTACGAGGATTATTATCATTCTGCCGGTGCATAATAGTACAATAGTGACGGAGGCGGCATGCGACGCTCGGTAAATGCTACGTTTTCGGCATAAGGTAGTTCTAATGTTGCACCTGCTCCTGCTGCTTGGGGAGTCGGGTTCGTGCTCAGGCCGCCGTCGGCTCGTGTCTAAACGACGAACCACGCGGCCGTCGTGTCTCCATAGTCGCAATAATTCGGAAATGGGCGTTTTCATTATGCATACACTACTACTACTACTACTACTACTACTACTACTAGGCCTCGCGTGCCAGACGATGATGGCTCACTACTACTGCCACTACCACACTACTCCTACTTATTATATAGCTCCAGCTTGCCGTGTCGACCAACGGTCACGGGTGGTGGAGCGTTTTCTTGGTCCCTGCTTTCTCTGCTTTCCTGCTTGATACCCCTCAGGACGGACTGGTGTGTTGCCTTAGGCCAGTGGCCATACGTTTTCTGGATTCAACCCGACCTCACCGGTCACACGTCTGGATTTTCACCGGACCTCGCTGGTGACGGACACCACAATACCCAACATGTCCCTGATGGGCAGCTTCAGCTTCGGCAACTACGACCGGACTGCGGAGCAAGCCGGTTCTGGTAATGCTGGAACTGCTTTCGTCCGAAGAGCCAGCGTGACCGACCAAGATCCGGAGGGTGCTTTGCATTCCACAGCACGCCGAGGCAGCCATCGACCCAACAACATAGATAGAAAGGCCTCGGAACAACACATCCAAAGTGGCGATGCGACGAATCCCAATGTCGAGGGCGGCGATGCTGAGAAGCAGGGCCTGGAAGTCTACGAGCCAGCAGAGATGACACCGGAGAGGAAGTTCGAATCGGACGAGGAATCACAGACCAAGTCAGAACAACACGTAGCGACCCTTGCACGATCGCTGACTCAACAATCGACATGGAGTTCCGTGGCCGGGAATCCTTTCGCGGCAGAGCCAGGTTCAGAGCTGGACCCTAGCTCAGACAAGTTCAGAGCGAGATCATGGGTCAAGAGCATGATCAAGCTGAACAAAGAGGATGGCACTCCAACGCGAACAGGAGGTGTTGCTTTCCGAGGTCTCAGTGCCCACGGCTATGGTGCAGCAACGGACTACCAGAAGGACGTTGGCAACATCTGGCTGGAAGGAATCGGCTTCATCAAGAAGCTTTTGGGTAAGGCGAAGCCTCGTCGCATCGACATTCTCCGCGACTTCGATGGTCTCGTCGAGAGCGGCGAGATGCTCGTCGTGCTGGGTCCACCTGGTTCTGGTTGTTCGACATTTCTCAAGACAATCACCGGAGAAATTCACGGCTTTGAGGTTGACCAGAACTCGTATCTCAACTATCAAGGAATCCCAGCATCGCACATGCATACATACTTCCGAGGTGAAGCAATCTACACTGCCGAAGTAGACGTTCACTTCCCCATGCTGAGCGTCGGAGACACCTTAACATTTGCTGCACGAGCACGTACGCCTAGGACACCCCCCGGCGGAGTGAGCAAGCTACAATGGGCACAACATCTGCGCGACGTCGTCATGGCCACATTCGGTATCAGCCACACCATTAACACCCGCGTAGGTAATGACTTCGTGCGCGGTGTGTCTGGTGGGGAGCGCAAGCGTGTATCGATCGCTGAAGCAGCTCTTTCTGGTGCGCCACTGCAGGCATGGGACAACTCGACTCGTGGTCTTGATTCTGCGAATGCCATCGAGTTCTGCAAGACTGTTCGGTTGAGCACCGAGCTTGGTGGATGTGCAGCTCTCGTAGCTATCTATCAGGCGCCACAACAAGCATTCGACCAATTCGACAAGGCCATCGTGCTGTATGAGGGGCGTCAAATCTTCTTCGGTCGTACCCACGAGGCACGAGGCTACTTCGAGAACATGGGATTCGTGTGTCCAGATCGCCAAACTACTGCCGACTTCTTGACTTCCATGACTTCCGCACAAGAGCGTATCGTTCGACAGGGATGGGAAGACAAGGTGCCTCGTACTCCGGATGAGTTCGCTGCGCGCTGGAAGAATAGCCCATCACGTGCTCAACTCTTGAAGGACATCGACGCCTACGACAAGCGCTTCCCATTCGAGGGCGAAGCCTATCAACAATTCGTCGAAAGCCGCAGGGGTCAGCAGGGCAAGGGTCAGCGACTCAAGTCGCCATACACTCTGACCTATCCGCAACAAGTCGAGCTCTGTCTGTGGCGTGGTTTCCGTCGCTTGATTGGAGATCCTGAGCTCACATGCACTCAACTCTTCGGCAATTTTTCCATGGCTCTCATCCTCGGGTCCGTGTTCTTCAACCTACAAAAGTCAACGAGCTCGTTCTTCCAGCGTGGTGCAGTGCTTTTCTTCGCCGTACTGATCAACGCCTTCGGGTCTGCTCTGGAAATTCTCACGCTTTACGCACAACGACCGATTGTCGAGAAGCACTCACGCTATGCGCTCTACCACCCATCCGCCGAGGCCGTGGCATCTATGCTTACGGACATGCCGTACAAGATTGCAAATGCGTTCATCTTCAACATCACCCTATACTTCATGGTGAACTTGAAGCGAGACGCTGGAGCTTTCTTCTTCTTCCTCCTGATCAGCTTCGTGACTACGCTCATGATGAGTATGCTGTTCCGCACAATAGCCTCGGTTTCTCGCACGCTTTCGCAAGCCATGGCCCCGGCAGCCATCCTCATTTTGGCTATTGTGATCTTTACTGGTTTCGCTATCCCGGTTGACTACATGCTGGGCTGGTGCAGATGGATAAACTACATCGACCCGGTTGCCTACGCGTTCGAATCGCTCTTGATTAACGAATTCGCTGGGCAACGATACGAGTGCAGCGATCGCGTGCCTACGTATGGCAACCTAGGCGACCAATCGCAGGTATGCTCGTCTGTTGGTTCAGTCGCTGGGTTGTCGTACGTTGAAGGTACTCAGTACCTTGAGTCCGCCTATGGGTACATGCCATCTCACAGATGGAGGAACTTTGGCATTGTAATCGCGTTCATGGTCTTCTTCTGCGGTTGCTACCTCACTGCCGTCGAGTACATCAGTGCAAAGAAGTCGAAGGGCGAAGTGCTGGTATTCCAAATGGGTCATATCCCTCGCGCTTTAAAGGAGAAGAGCGTCGATGTGGAGAGTCAAGACACTGCTCGTAACGAGTCCGTCTCTCGCAATAATCTCGAAAAGAGCGAGAGTTACACCCAGGCGACCGACATCATCCAAAGGCAGACTGCTATCTTCAGCTGGAAGAACGTGTGCTACGACATCAAGATCAAAAGCGAAGAGCGCCGCATCCTCGACCACGTCGATGGCTGGGTTAAGCCTGGTACACTGACCGCGCTCATGGGTGTCTCTGGAGCTGGTAAAACGACTCTTCTCGATGTGCTCGCTACTCGCGTCACTATGGGTGTCATCTCTGGTGACATGCTGGTAGATGGCAGCCAACGTGACGGGTCCTTCCAGCGCAAGACCGGTTATGTGCAGCAGCAAGACCTGCATCTTCAGACCACAACAGTTCGGGAAGCTCTTAACTTCAGCGCGCTCCTGCGACAACCCAAGAAGACACCCCGCAGCGAGAAGCTCGCCTATGTCGACGAAGTGATCAAGCTCCTCGACATGGAAGAGTACGCTGATGCTGTCGTTGGTGTCCCTGGTGAGGGTCTAAACGTCGAACAGCGCAAACGTCTCACCATCGGTGTCGAACTAGCTGCTAAGCCTGAACTTCTTCTGTTCCTTGACGAGCCTACCTCTGGTCTTGACTCTCAGACATCCTGGGCTATTTGCGATCTCATGGAGAAGCTCAAGAACTCTGGTCAAGCTATCCTGTGCACGATCCATCAACCCTCGGCTATGCTGTTTCAGCGTTTCGACCGTCTGCTCTTCCTCGCAAGAGGTGGTAGAACAATCTACTTTGGTGAGATTGGCGAGAACTCAAAGACTCTATCGAGCTATTTCGAGCGCAACGGAAGCGCCCCCTGTCCCAAAGATGCCAACCCAGCAGAATGGATGCTCGAAGTCATTGGCGCTGCACCTGGGTCCACAACAGATATCGATTGGCATCAAGTCTGGAGAGACAGCCCTGAGTATCGCGAAGTACAAGAGCATCTTGCATATCTCGCCACAGAGCGTCCCAAAGAAGTCACACGTCAAATCACAGAAGGCTCAGACAAAGCCGCTTACAGAGAATTTGCCGTGCCCTTTGGCCAACAGCTGTGGGAAGTGACCAAGCGTGTCTTCCAGCAATACTGGCGGACCCCATCCTACATCTACTCGAAAGCTGCGCTCTGTCTGTGCGCGGCACTGTTCATCGGCTTCATCTTCTTCAAGGCACCCGTCACCCACCAGGGTCTCCAGAACCAAATGTTTTCCATCTTCATGATCTTCACCATCTTCGGCCAGCTCGTGCAGCAGATCATGCCGCACTTCGTCACCCAGCGTGCCTTGTACGAAGTTCGCGAGCGGCCGTCGAAGACGTACAGCTGGCAGTCTTTCATCATCAGCAACATTGTGGTCGAACTACCCTGGAACAGCTTGATGGCTGTCATCATGTACTTCTGCTACTACTACCCTGTTGGCTTATATAACAATGCCGCCGAGACCGGCGAGGTCAGCTCTCGTGGATTCTTGTTCTTCCTCTTCATGTGGGAGTTCCTGTTATTCACGTCAACCTTCACGCACATGGTCATCGCCGGCATGGACAGTGCCGAGACGGGCGGTAACATCGCCCAATTGGCGTTCTCGCTCTGCTTGATCTTCTGTGGCGTCCTCGCTACACCAGAGAGCTTGCCCGGATTCTGGATCTTCATGTACAGAGTCTCGCCGTTCACGTACATGGTCGGAGGGTTCCTGTCGGCCGGTATCGGCAAAACCCAGGTCTACTGTGCAGACAACGAGTTCTTGACATTCCAGCCTCCGAGCGGTCAGACTTGCGGGCAGTACATGCAATCGTACATCGACAGCCTCGGTGGATACCTCGAGAACGCATCTGCCACGTCAGACTGCCAATACTGCACATATGATGATTCGAGTGTCTTCTTGGAAAGTGTGAGCATCAACTACTCCGATCGATGGCGGAACTTTGGCATCCTCTGGGGGTTCATCATCTTCAACATCTGCGCCGCAGTGTTCCTCTACTGGCTCGTGCGCGTGCCCAAGAATAAAGGCAAGAAGAAGGAGAAGAAGTCGCAATAGAGAGCCGAAAGTGTACGTTTTATTTCTTCGGGCATAGCGAGGAATCATGGGACAGAGGGAAGAGACTATGACGAGTAGAGTGGATCGATTTGTACATACATATATGATGCATAGAAGACTCTCCAGCTCCAAGCTGATAGAAGTATCCTTAATGTTTTTATCATCGCATATTCTCCCTCGGCGGGCAGGGAACACGTTTGAAAGGGGGATTACGATACGATAGTCAGAACGCTTCCTCGATGTCCTCGTACAGCGCGATCATATGGCCCGATGTCGAAGCGAAAGGCGTCGTGTGATTGCGGCTGGATACCTTTTGGCGAAACAGTTCAGCACGTATGTGCCACGGGACGAGGTGGTGGAACGTTCTCCACGAGCCTCTCTCACCATGGTCGGTGCAGTATTTGGTGTCTTGGCTCTTAAAAGGATTCAATGTATTCAGTATAAACTTCAACAACGTCGCTCCGCTGTGAGAGCCCGAAACTGTGCGTGTTTGCTCACCACTCCAAGTCTTTTTCCAAAGTAAGCTGTGTCAGCGACAGAAGATAGATGCGCAGAGGCCGGAACCATCGGCTGGAGTTATTCGTAACCATTCTTTTTGAGTCCTACAAGCTATAAGGACTACGAATCCATCTTCATCATTCAGCATCGTGCCAATATCATATTTTCCTAGCTCCGATATAGCCTCCGCTTCCATTCACTATTGGGCCAGGGCCCGAAGACGAAGGCACTGAGCCAGAGGAAGGGTATGTCGGCGATGCAGCCGCAGCATTGCTGAACGGTTGTCTTGGCAACTGCTGCATCTTCGTCGTATCATGGGGCTCAGCGGATGGTGGTGGTTTGGCAGGCAAAGACGACGGGGTGCCCCATTTCGCGAGCAAGCTCTGATTCTGCTGAGCGTTCTGGTGATGCGAGCTCACGCCGTTCGGAAATCCACATTGCTGCTGGGGCATTGTGCTGGGCTTTGGCGGCAATGGCAGATTCGGCGACGGGTGCTTTGCAAAGACAGGTTGAGGTAAGGGGTGCGTCATCGGCGGCTGGTTGTAAATACGATTCTGCATTCCGTGTGGTGCCTGATGATGAGAAAGGTGTGGTGAGCCGTGGTGAGGCGAGCCAAAGGTTGAGCTTTGAGATTGTGCCGAGTTCTGGCGCTGCAGCTGGGCAGGAGAGCTGAAATTGGTTGCAAATGCATTGCTGTTGTTATTGCTCGAAGCTTGTTGCGGCATGAAAGGTCGCCCGTTGGCTTGACCTGGTACAAAAGCTTGACTCTGGGGATTGAAGTGTTTGCCCTTGTAGCTTCCAGGTAAGGGATGCTCGCTGCGGCTAGGCACTTTGCCAGGGAAGGCCTGACTTGGCAACTGCCCGTAGGCGTACTGCTGGTGGTCTGGTGTTTGCTGATTGTATGCAGTCTGCAATGAAGATCCATAACCAAAGGATGTTGGCGACGCCTGCGGGGAGATCTGGTACTGCTGCTGCGACCATCCTTGAGCTGTACCATAGTATTGCGGGTAAGTTTGAACATAGCTGGCACTCGGGGCGCTCGGGGCGCTTTGAGCAGGCGCCGAGTTCTGGAACGTCAAAGAACGTTGAAAGTCGCCAGAAAGATCATATCCGCCGGGCTGCCCTTGTGACCACGGCTGCGTTGAGTCGTACGACTGCTGTGCCCATTGAGTGCTCCCGCCTGAGTACAATTGCGGCTGTGATGTACTGCCCGCATGAACTTGCGAGCCATACACTTCTGCGTAGGGCCCGCTGGAGCTGTCAGTGAAATCAGAAAAGCTGTATGATGACTGCGTTGGCCGTGTCTCAGAGGTGTATGGAGGCGTGTAGAAGTTTGCGTACGCGGAACGCGCTTCAAACCCATCATCGTCGTCGACTCGAGCCTTGTTCTTTTTGTTCTTCTTCCCGGTAGTGGAGCTAGCGCGCGAGTCTTGCTTCTCCTTCGGCATTTCAGGCGAGTCTACGGGTTTCGCGGAGCCCATGATGCGTAAACGAGCAGCTTCGTACCTGGCCTCCCTTTCCTCTCGGGTTGCCGGGCCTTTCTTCTTGTCGTCGCCGCTGTCGCCATTCTCGGATCCGTTCTTGGAAGGCCAATTCGAACCATTTGCTATAGCTGGCCCTTTGTCGTCGCCTCTTCGGAGTATCTTCATCTGGGGAGCTGTGGGTGGCGGAGTGCTTGCTGCTGTTGAGGGTGCAGTGACGCCTGTCAGTGGTGGGGGGATGCGGCAGTTCGGTGTCTTGAAAAGTCTCACTGCTGCCGAGCTTTCCTCGACCTGATGATCAAGCATATAGTAATCGGCCATCTTATGCGCAAGCAATCGATAAAACGAATGACACTGCGGTAATATCATGTCGGACTCGCTGGAATCTTTGACGAAATCAATGACATCCTGCTCCAATTTCAACACCCAGACGCGGTCTCGAGGGTTCTCCAACGCCTCGAGGAGTTTAGGATCAGGAGGGCACTCCACGCCGGAGGAACTACTTTCTGGCATTCCACGAACAACGTGCGGCAGCGCGCCAATGCCTGGTCCCTGCGGAGGAACATATAGCATACCTCGAGCGGTTGCGCCAAGCGTCTGTGGCCTGCCTCGAGCTTGTGCGGCGCTGATCTCGCGCAGCTGGTCTCTGAAGGCGACTCTAACGCCATCGTCCGACCCACCACGAGATCCTGGAAGACCAGATGCAGATGGCGAAAAAACATCGTCTTCTTCGACGGCTTTGACGCTAGCACTGTCGTCAGGTCGCAGGGATTCTTTCTCGTCTAGCGCGAAAGTGGTTCCAGAAGCAATGGATTTACCGTCCAGGCTTGGTGGCTTGTTAGATCCACTCGAAGATGATACTTGGGTGCCAAGATCATCGAGAGTAGGCACGAGTGATCCGTCTAGTGCATTCTGCCGTGGTTGTTTTGGCACTGAATCCGCAATTTGCACATGCACCTCTGGATGAAGAGATGTCGATTTCTCGAGACGATGCGGTCCGTCCGACTTCCGGGATGCAAGCTGAACGATTTTCTTTGGTTTTGGTGCGTTCAAGGGTTCGTTTGAAGGAGTGACAACATGAGGGCCGTCTGACGGCTGAGAAGTAACGTGGTGTTTCTGGTCGTTATTCGTAATTGTATTACTTTTCGAGTTTTGCGCACTAAGTAGTGGCTTGATACCTGCCGCGGCGATCTGCCAAGAATCAGCTGAGCTCTTGCCTGCCAGCGCACATCTCGACTTCTCGTTCCCACCCACCTTTGCGAAAGACAACCTCTCTTTCTTGACGTCGGCGGCATTTGGTGCCGGGCCAGACGCCATTATGCCAAGCTTGTAGTGTGTGTGGAACGGTTGCTTCGCAGATTGTCGAAAAAGATTCCGAGAGCCGCTGCTTCCTGAGGCTGGCAAGCTTGCAATTATTGCTTGCTGCCAAACGGTGAATTGATTGATATTCTGATTAAGGTGATTAACCAAATCTACCGGTGATGTTCTCAGGAAACGGGCGGCTCAAGGAAGATTGTCAAGTCGAGGGCCAGGGGCTTGGACATTGTGCAGCGCGCACATCGAGCCTTTCGTTGCTTGCGTGAATTTTGACCGCTTCGAGGCCGTTGGGTGCGCGCGTCGGCGAGGTTGTACAGTGCCAGTGGTACTCCGCTGCGATCGACTCGAGTCCCCGAGCGTGGATATGACGGTATGCGAGGTGTATGCGCCGTACCGAGGTAGACGCAGTCGTCTGTGGGTGATGTTGTTGAAAGGCTTGTGCGAAGACTGGAAGAGCAGATGCTATTCACGAGATGGCGCCGGGCCGGCCCATCCCGGAGCACTAACATCTAACTAACTTAGTAGCCTCTACTAGACTAGAGGGAAACGAACGTGAACAACATCCTTAAGGTGTTACAAGCTGCTATAGCACAGGTCGCATTTCCCGATCAGCTACAGATATACACAGGCGGCATGAATCACTATCGCGCTGGCGGTCCCTCTAAGGCCAGTGCGACCACATTGTGCCAAAAATGCTTGAAGCGGGGTTGGTAGCTAGGCAAGAGGTGGTCGTGGTTTGTTACTGACATATGCCAGGGCACTATAGCTACGAATGTACGGCGTCAACACAAGAAAGACCGTATGTCTCGCGGCCATCACGAAGTCAGCAGTTCTCCAATCCTAAGCTGGCACCCAAACTTTCAGCTGTTGCACCACCGCCCAATCCAGTAAACGAATCCAAGTATGTTAAGACCGCATGTATGCTGAATAAAAAAACGCTAATACTGCGCTGCAGAAAAACCCCGTCTGCCACGAAAGCGATCGAAAGCAGAAAGCGAAGTCGAGATGACCGGAAAGAGCGCTCTACACACAAGCGCAGACGATCGGTGTCATCATCATACTCTTCAGATTCTGTCTCGTCGTTCTCGACAAACCGTTCGCGTTCTCGAACCAAAAGTCGCTCGCCTCCAAGAAATGGCTCAGCGGGCTCGCGCACTCACACAGTCACTAATACGATGAGGCGAGAATCGGAGATCGAAGCTCGGCAACCATCCAAGGGGAAGTCACCATCAAGGCATACCAGGAAACGAAGTTTTTCACCACAGCGCGCAGCACGAGTTGGCGACAGACGGTCTCGCTCACGCTCACCACTTCAACGCGCTCGAAGTTCAGTCGCAATCGAGGAGGAGCGAACAGCATACTCGAAAGTGCATCAGCCACCATCAGAGCGTGAGCGAAGTCTGAGTCCGTACAGCCAGCGAATCGCGATGACAAAAGCCATGAGCGGTGCTTGATCGCTCAACTCACACACTGCGCCGCGGAGCGCATTGAGAATATGCCAGCATACCGGTCTGAACCAATGCAAGTAGAAGCGTCCTAGAATTAAGCAATGATGCTGCCTAGGCAATTCGAAGTTAATGACCAGAAACACAATAAAATTTGAACTGTGCTATAACGAGCGACTGGAAAATGATCGATCGACTTAAGGATAAAGTTAGACGCCTGCGAATCAAACACGATCGGCAGTGATGTAACTTGCAGTTACACCGAGGCCTTAGCATATGCAGGGAAGAAACAAAAGACACTGAGATGAGGGTATTCAACTCCACTGACTCTTCTATCTATAGTGGCATTGTGCCTGCTATATATATCCTACTATATAGTCCTTTAGGAATGTTCTTTAATGCCTAAGAATAAGGATTCCTAAAGGTTCTCTTTTCTAG
>KZ106724.1:29177-98342 GCA_000504385.2 Exutisphaerella laricina CBS 326.52
CTAACTCTTCTATCTATAGTAGTATTATGCCTACTATATATATCCTACTATATAGTCCTTTAGGAATGTTCTTTAATGCCTAAGAATAAGGATTCCTAAAGGTTCTCTTTTCTAGTAGATTCTATATGTCCAGGATATGTCCAGGGTAGGTTCTTGGCAGCAGCGTCTGAGTCAGCAATATAACAGGCAGCAGCTCCAATATCCCTGGTACTAAGAAGTAGGTACATTGCGCAACTTAGCAACACGACACTAGAACACAACAAGGAGCCTCACAATCACCCTGCCACCAATTGTTAACCTGTGTGACACAAGGATTCTATGGAAGCGGAACGACGGAACGTACTCATATGCTAGCGCCTCAGCACTTTCCACATATAGTAGTGCATTAAGCGGTGCGAACGACGCACGTTCTAGAAGAAGCGTTGTCCGATCATTGCAAACGTGCTCTAATAGCGGAGTCGAAGCACGCGATCATTTAACGGGACCAGCCATGTTTTCTGTCAAAAATGGGCCTTAGGCGCCGTAACAATCTTGTGGATGCGAACGGTAATGCAAAGGCGTTACAGCTGCTGAGTGCTATCCATGGTGTCGACAGGATATGATTTTTCGGCTCGTTTTGCCGGCTTGACCGCCCATGGTGCAGCGCAACGGCGGGCTATGACGGGCTGCGACAACATAGCCTTTTGTTTTCACCGATAGCACATAGCAGAGCCCTGACTGTTGAATTCAGATCCGGCTAATGCGTTGTCTTCGCCTGCTGAGCTCTTTGGGGGTTTGGATGGGTTCTACGGCAGCTTCATTGCTTCTCGCTGCATGACGACGGGTTGAATGTGGTATACAATACGTAGTCTCTAATGCAGATGTTCTAAGCGAACTATGGGCGTAGTTCCGGAGTATAGCTTTAGGATTAGTTGTTGTAAGAGCTCCTAGGTATGCATGAGATACAGGATGCCGCCCTCTCACGCGGCCACGGCGAGCTTCCTTGTTACACGATGCTTTTAGGAGTTTCTCGGCCATTGGCTCCTGGCAACTCCATTTTTTAGACTCGGTGCCACCGCACAAGCATTTAATAGGGATGCTGATGCATAACTCCGAAGGACTTTGCAAGCAGGATCGAAGTCTTGTGTGCGAGCTTGCTCCTCCTCATCATTTCCAGCAGATGGTACTGTAGTAGGAGAGGTCCGTCGCACTGCAGTAGTGTTATCTTGTGGCTTCATTAGTCAACGGCATTTTATTACAACGGTTCCGGCAGTTGCTTAAAGAACGTCTTTGCCCTATACAGCGCTGCCGTGTGTTTAAAATAGTGTTCGCGATGCCTCCAATCTTGCCAGGCCGTCTGTTCGGCGACAGTCTGTCAAGACCGTTCCCTCAATACGGCCCGATGGGCGGCTCCAGTACCACGAGGAATCCGGCTCGACGTCGAAATGGATCTCATATGCAACCAGTCGGCCGCGCGAGTGACGCGCGCGCGCAGCATACCATGCACATGCAGCAGAAGGATGCGTCCAGGCCCGCTTTCTGCTGAAAAACTTCGTCGAAGATGAACAGCCAACGACTTCGCGAGAGCTTGAAAAAGCACACGACGCTGCGACGGAGGTTCGAGCCCACTTAGATACAAATGAAGCCCTTTCGATGCACACCCCACAGTTGGTTGAGAAGCCGGCTCTCCTGTAATAAAGAATGCTCCGTGCTACAGTACCTACGTACGCGGTAATTATGTAGTGTGGTTTGCGACGGCACTAGACTAGTAGAAGCTTGACTAATAAACAGTAAACATTCGCGGCTCGATGCCTCTGAGCCGAGGAGTCGCGTCTATCGCGCGCGCCCCAACATGAGCACGATCGATTGTGCAGTCATCGAGACGCGTGCGGTGGCAGTGTAATAGAACAGTAAGACATCCGTAGTGAGGTCAAAAATGGACGTTCCCTGGTCAGACTCGATACGGCGTCGACAGCTCTAGCGATTGCGACATCCCAACGCCAAAATGTGCATGCCTTGTCCTTGGTACGGTCTCACGAGACTATCGGCACTGCAGGGCATCGTGGATTCGTGGAGGCTGCAAAGTTCGGCCTTTACCTGCTCGTGTGCTCTCTTGCCCAAAGCATGCTAGTGCGTAGAACTGGGAACCACCGGTTGGAGCGAGGCCTGCCGAACGATGATCGACGCGACTGCCTGTCTGCCCGCCCGTTTGTGATGATGTTTCTTGCTGGAGAGCGGTTTCTTTGATGTGGCAGGGGGGGGGGGGTTCGACGCGGACCAGGATGTATCTGAACTCTACGAAATGTTAAGATCAATCGAGCACTGCCATCATTATCACTGCAGACATGTTCTCCCCCACTGCGCATGCTGACCTACGACAATATCTCCGGTTGTTTCTCGCCTTCTGCTCGTCTACCGCATTCCGCGCACACACGTCAGGCCGATAGCACGAGCTTCTTCCGCCTGCGGCTTCAAACAGCTTGTGGTATAGATAAGCGCATCATCACCGCACGACTCGATGAAATACGGCGAAACCCTCCGGCAGCGGTCAATTCCTGCTTGGAGCTTTCGTATGTAGTACCGCTTTCGCATCGAGGCTGTACGGGGGCGCATGCAAGTCTGCAAACGCTCTGCTCGGACCTCGCCAACAGCAACATTGGTGGCCACAGCTAACGCAAACTGCAGACAACATAGATTACGACAACATCAAGCACTTCATCAAAGAAAATACCACCCCGGGGAAGGGCAAAACAATATCAGTCCCCGGCCGTGGAGACGACAAGCTATCGGATTTCGAGAATGCCCTCTTTACCATTCTGGCCGATCAGCACACGCGCATCGATTTATTCGTGAGAAGCAAGGCTGGGGAGATTCAGCGCAGACTCGGTGAGTAGGAAGGTTTCGCTGCGGTCGCCGATGTTACACGAGGCAGATCTCATCCCGAGCTGTCAGGCGATTCATGAAAGGCCAATCTTCGCGTCATTCAATACATCTGGTGCACGAGTCGACAATGAAGTGCACCGATAGGTTGGAAGACTAACGGAACTTCGCAGATCACGCTAAGAAACAGCTTCAACCTCTCGCCGCACGACAGACGAAGACCGCTGACAGCCGCATTCCAGTTGGCAGGTTAGAACGATATAGCAAACTCGAGGACGATGTCTTCAAAGCAGGCGAAGAGATCAAATCGTTGGCTAGATTCACTGCAGCCCAACGAACAGCATTCCGCAAGCTATTGAAGAAGTATAAGAAATGGACTGGCTCAACTGATCTGGAAGACCGGTTTCGCAGTGAGGTGTTGGAAAACCCAAAGAGCTTCACCAAGCTTGACCTAGGGCCTCTGCTCGATGACTACTCGGCAACGCAACAAAGTATAAGAACTTTGTATGAGCGTCAGGTGCAGCAATCGGCCGGTACTGAGCGCAGCTTCGAGGCGAAGGGACCCCTCCCCGGATCTGCTACTATCAGCCGGTTGCAAGAGGCAGTGCAAACCGGGTCGAAAGTGTTCTTCGATACCAGCCTCGCTACAGTTCCTCTTGGACAGGATGGCACGTTCGCCAGCTACTTCGTGCATCCCGAGAATGTAGTCGAGCTTCAAATGCTTCTCCTACAGTATTCGCGATTCTATCTATCGCGCAGCAGGTCTAATTCACTCGCAACTCCCATTGCAACAGAGTCGTCCACCGCAGCATTTGGCGCCTCCGGAATCGACGTGGCAGACTTTCACCTCCTGGCAGCTGACAACCTCGAGCGCTTCGCAAAAGAGCAAAGTGCGTTGACGTTCAAAGATCGCGAACATCTTCCAGGAAGCTTTCCACAACGAGCCCAAGCTTGTGTACGGTGGAATAATAACGAAGATGCACTAGCGTGCCTTCGGTCACGATCGGGCAAGACAAAGAGCGCATACCTCAAAAGAAAGCACGTACAAGACTTCTTTGACAGAGAAGCAGAGTTTACGGCAAAGCAGGAAGCAACTCTTGCAGACAGTGCAGAGACTGTCGAGGCGCTGCGAAGAGAGCTTCTGAAGGACGATATCCGGCCACTTTTCCATTATTCCTGCTTTCGAACAAGACTTGTAGGTCTGGAAGACAATCCAGAGAGCATGACCATGGCCACGTTGGACACTGGAATATCCATTGCAAAAGCCAACACAGAAAAGAGCAAGACACAATCGCAATTCCCATTTGCACTCTTACTTGTGCGGCAGGAAGGCACCTTGAAGATGCCACTGCTTTCTGCTTTGGACAAAAGCCATCTGGTAGAACGTGTTCGCGGATTCTCAATCGAATACCACGCCGTCTACCAGACTCATCAATCAGCTGCAGGTATCGCACCACCTTTCTGGCTGCCGATTTTAGAACGAGACATTCGAAAGCTTCCGCCACCAGCAATGAAGAGACAAAGCAGCAATAAAACAGAAGGCAAGAGCGGTTCGGGAACCCAGTCGGTACACTCTAACGGGTCGGCGACATTCGGAACAGACAGTACGACTGCCGCAGAAGTCGCGCCAGAAGAGCTTCAAACGCCACCGCTGAAGTCCTTCCGCAAGAAGAAGAATCGTCGGTCTTGCCCTCATGACGATGATGCAGTGCTGCGGCATCAGCAGCGATACTGGAGCGAGTATGATCACCCCGAGGAAGGCGACGATTCCAATGCTTTCGTGATCTACATCGACCCCAATGAGCAGAGCAGTTTCGACCGGTTCTTCGACAAGGTCTACACATTACTCGGTAAGTCAGCCTTCCTTTGCAGAAAATATGGGAAAACGCAACTGAAAGACGGGCCCGCGATTGGCAATGCGAATGTATTCACGCATGCTAGCAACTTCCGAGCCAACAAATCGTGGTGTTGTAACCTATACTAATGTTCTATCCAGGAGGAAAGCATGTCAAGTCCGAAGAAGAACCACTCTTTCCGAAGAGTCCACTCCTGGAAGAGGACGAAGGCTCATCTGATGAGGACACCGTGCCTATAGCAAAAAGAAACAGATCGAAAAGCTTCGCCACGTTCGGCACGTTTGGCGGATCAAACGGCGCTTTACATGCTGCATCGCCGGTAAGATCTTTAACGTAATATCGCCCCGTGAACCTAGCTGACATTTCTTCTCACAGTTTCAGTCCACTATCCGCTCAGGCCAGGCCGCATTTTTCACCCAATTCGCATCGATCTGCTATGCAGCGTCCTTGGTCACCCTCTTCATGGCCTACTTACTCCGTGCAACAAGCAAACACAAGTTGATACGCGAAGTGCACTACGGTGTCCTCTTTGCGATGATGGCCTCGCTGGCGTTCGTTGTTGCGGGCATACTAAGTGTGGCACGGAGTCGGACGGCCTCGAAATACCTCTGGACCATAAGTGGTGCGGTGGCGCTGATCGATGTTGTAGGAAGCGGAGCCTTGGTGGCATGGATGCTTGGTTGATGAAGACATGAGTGTAACGGCAAGGCAGGTATCATTATTATGGGCATTGCGAACAAAGAACATAGAGGATCCCGGCATGGAAGGAGGAGTATTGCGTGGTTAGCACATGTGAAATTCGAGCGATCGAGCGAGCATCGGCATTATTCAGGCGCCATGTGTGGCGCGGTGAATGCTTTCTTCACTTGATAGATATTGTAATCGGCAGTGGTCGAGGACTTACGAGACCAACAATGGGACGCACATAGACATTGTAGATGATGCAGTGGGCAGTAGAAACGAAATGAAGCTGATGCCGTTGAGAGTGCCATGGAACAGATGTCGTTCTTGCTCACCGGCCTTCGATCATCGTCGCCCATGTGTTCCGGACAGCCTGAGGAAGGATGAATATAAGCTTCTCGGAAACGTCCGAGCTCATGCGGCTTTACCTCATCGGCCATCTCGTGCAGCAGCTCGTCCTACCCGGCCGTTTGTTAGTTAATCAACATCAACGCTCGCCTTTCCGCTTGCTACATCTGGCGTTGCGGACTCTCTCGTGCAGGCAACACGAGCGTAAACCTACCACGAACATGGCCGACTCTACGCAATCGGAAGCCGACAAGGTATGCCAACGCTTGAACTATCAGCCTGGAGAAGATGATTATCAATATACTGATGAAAATGGCAAGATCAGAGCGAAGCGTCTGGCCAAACTGCGTGGTCCCGCGTCAGCGAACACATCGCCGCCAAGTACGCCAACAGACAATACATCAGATACCGCGCGGCAACTAACGTCGACATCGACGCCACAAGCCAACGAGACAGCGAATACCGAGAAGCAGGAGCCTGCTATATCGAACCAACGCGCGAGCTACTTTGCTCAGCTGCCCACGCAAACCCCCGCGGAATCGGACTCGACGACACCGCAGATCACGGTCAAGCCAGCACCGCGAGCAGCGTCACCGGCGAAGCGAGAAAGAGATGGGTCGGCGAAAGCACAGTCGCGGCAAGTCTCAAGAGCCGAGCGACCCCCGGAGAGCATCGAGAAATGGCAGGACAGGAGTCTGCGACAAGTCTACAGAGTCACACTGAAGCCGGAAGAGGTGACAGACGCACATGGCAGCAAGCTCGTCTTCTTGACCAACATCAAGGAGGAGCTTGAGGATGCTGGATCGCCACTCCTGCTTGACGTCAACAGTTCTGACGGAATCTTGACAGAGGCTGCCGGTCAAGCTGTGGGCGGCAAGGTCTTTGAGTACTTCCTGCAGTGCTTCAAGCGAGTCTCGAGAGCCTTCAGAAGTCTCAAGCACGATGGCACCGAGGCAGGCAAGGTGGCCATCCTGAAAGAGGCGAGACGCTTTTGTATGAGCTATTGCATCTTCGCCGTGACCATGCCGGACATGTTCGAGAACAATGCGTCGACCTCAAATCCACTGGTCGACCACCTGAAGGCCGATCCGGAGTGCGACGTGGGCATCTGCACAGACTTCCTGAACGAGGCAGTATCACGATTTGAGGAGGACGACAGCATCAAAGAGGCCATAGTGGGAGCTGCGGAGGAGCTGAGCAGAGAAATTGCCAGGGTAAACATGCTAGGAGATTATCAAAACTACGTGCGAGGTCTGAGGAATCTCTTACGATACCACAAGATCGTGGATGCCGTCACAGAATCGCCACTGTGGGCGCCGAGGGATATCGAGGCGCAGGACATTGAGAAGAATACTTTACTGGGACCTTTCTTCGCTCTTTCGCCAGCACAGCAAGAAGTGGCCAACAACTACTTCTCTGCACCACGGACACGAGACCGAGGATTCATTGCAAATGGACAAAACGCCATCCGCATGACTCTACGAACACACCAGCACGAACTTTTCGAGATTACCAACGGCATCATCAAGTCAGGCCCTGTCTCGCGCACTCGCATGCTAGACTGGTTAGCGCTGTGTGTAAACAAGAACCACAAAAAGCGAGCTATGCGCGTCGATCACAAGATCGTGTCCAGCGATGGTTTCATGATCAACGTTACGAACATACTGGATTCCCTGTGTGACCCCTTCATGGACGCCAAATTCGGGAAGATTGAGAAGATCGATGTTGACTACTTGAGACGGACCCCACGAGTAGACATCAGCGACGAAACCAAGATTAACGCCGACCAGAAAGTCTCGGACGACTTCTATGCCAACAAGGCAGAAGGGACGAGTAACTTTATTTCAGAAGTCTTCTTCTTGGCGGTGGCTGCTCACCACTACGGCACAGAAGCTGCGCAAGAACAGATTCCAATGATCAGGAAGTCCATCAAGAGAGGTGAGAAGGACCTTGAGACCATGGAGGCTGAACGGCATAAGTACATCAACGATGCTCGATACCTCGCGCGATTTGAGCAGCACCTCAACCGTTACAAGCAGCAGCTCGACAACATGGCAAGCAGAGCAAACGCTACCGAAGGCATACTTCTCGATGAACTCAACCAAGCGCGATCCATGCAATTTATGCGTTATGTGATCGTATGGCTGCTGCGACTTGCTACCGGCCAGAACCTTCCCACTGCACCACTCCAACTGCCACTTCCGGACAAACAGGCAGATGTGTTCAGATGTCTGCCGGAGTACTTCCTCGAAGACATCACGGACAATTTCACCTTCATCACCCAAAACATGCCGCATATCATCACACCTCAGCAGTCTGAAGAGCTGGTGCAAGTATGCATAACATTTCTGCGAAGCACGGAGTATGTCAAAAATCCAGGCGTGAAATCTGGTCTAGTCAAAATTCTGTACTTCGGTGTCACGCCTTATGGACGCAACACACGCGGCATACTTGGTGACCAGCTCATCGGCTCTTCCTTCGCACACAAGCATCTGCTTCACGCTTTGATGAGGTTCTACATCGAAGCTGAATTTACCGGCACGCACACACAATTCTACGACAAGTTCGACATCCGGTTCCAGATCTTCCAGGTCATCAAGTGCATCTGGGTGAACACGATGTACAGAGAAAACTTGGCGAAAGAGGCTCGTGTCAACAAGGACTTCTTCGTGAAGTTTGTTAACATGATTGTCAACGACGTCACATTCGTGCTTGATGAAGCCCTTAGCGCTTTCCAGAAGATGCACGATCTGGTCGTTGAGTTCCAGGGTGCCGCCTTTGCACAGCTGGGTGAGGAGCAAAAGAAAGAGAAGCAAGAGCTCTTGGAGGACGCCAAAGGCAAGGCTAGAAGCTACATGGGCCTTGTCAGAGAGTCCATGGAGACTTTGATACTCTTCACCGAGACGCTGCCCGATTCGTTCACCATGGCGGAAATTGTCACCCGTCTCACAGACATGCTGGATTACAACCTCGATACCATGGTGGGACCAAAGAGCAGTAACCTCCGAGTACCGGGACAGAACCTCGCCGACTACAAGTTCAATCCAAAGGAGCTGCTCTCGGACTTTATGACCGTCTTCATCAACTTGTCCGAGAAAGAGAGCTTTATCGAGGCTATTGCTCGGGATGACCGCTCATACAAAGACCAGAACTTCACTAAGGCTGTCGAGATCATGCAGCGCACAGCGACGAAATCTCCGGAAGAGCTCCGAAAGTGGGAAGTCCTGCGGCAGAAAGTCGCCACTCTCAAGGCGGAACTTGTGGCGGAGGAGGAAGATCTTGGAGAGCCACCGGATGAGCTCCTCGATCCGCTACTGGGCGTCTTGATGACTGACCCTGTCATTCTACCTTCCAGTAGGGAGACTGTAGACCGGAGTACGATCGCGCAGCAGTTGTTGAATGCGCCGATGGATCCGTTCAATCGCGTGCCGCTGACGATTGAGGAGGTTGTGCCGAATACGGAAATGAAACAAAGGATCGAGGCGTGGAAGAGGGAGAGGATGGAGGAGATTAGGAAGAATAAGATGGATACTGCTGAGGGGTGAAATAGAAATGATCGTGGGTTAAGCTGAGAAGCTATGATTGGATGATGCAGAACAAGGCCATGAAATTAGCGCTGCCTACTGCTTTGCCGATAGAGTGGTAGTGCATCCATCATGTATATTACGATATCGGCGACAACGCAAACAATGGAGTAGTACTGCGAGTGCATTGTTCCATCTTGAAGCATATACTGTAGTACCCTGGCAAAAAAAGACTTTCGACCTTGTTTTCCCACAATCTCACGCGGCTGCAGCGATAATCAGTAAGACCTCCCCCGTCTTGGGGTGTGTGTGTGTGACTTCAGTGCCTGTGCTTGGACCGAGCTCGACATGCCATGATGATTCATCATGGAATCTTTGAGCTGGAACCCCATCGAGCGGAGGACGATGATTCAAAAGAACAGTGGGTGGTAACGGCGTGATATATAGTCCTTGAAAAGCCTCATGGCCCTCTGAACTTCTCGAGCGCTCCTCAATTCTCCGGGCTGTTTCGACAAAGAACACTTCGGGCTTTCTCGGAGATCGAATGCTGATCAATTGCAGGCAAATGGTGTTGACCGGAAGGTTCGGCGGTGCTGATTAGAGCAGCAGCGTTGGCTCCATCCATGCTGTTTGTGCGGGTTGTGCGTATCGTGTTTTTTGCTGGGTTTCCAGCGAGCATCAAGTGAAGTTGTCGTTGATGACGAAGCTTCCTGCAGAAATCTTGGTGGTGGCTGGATGCGATGAAAGTCTGTCATGGCGGTCAAGCTGGGACTGTCTGTTTGAGTAGGTCAACACATGCTTCCCTTGGCTTGTGACACCTCTACAGCCGTGTGGCAATAGCATTCTCGAGACCTTTTCTGTCCTGCTCCTCCTCCTCCTTCGAGAGAGTTAGGGTGAGAGAGAACTTGCCCGACCTCACTAGATAGTCCACTCGCTCGCTGTAATGCTTGTTGCGTAGCAACCTCGATGTTGTCCTTGACTCGAGGTCCGCGATTATATATGTCCTGTGTCTGCCGCACGGGAGTCCTGCCACTGTATCCACTTGTGTTCTCCCAGTCGCCTGCATGTCGTCCTGGTCTGTACATGTGCGAGCGACGACAGTACTCCACATTCCCGGCGGCGTGGTGCGTCAGAGTATTCCAAATTGCTTCCTCCGAAATTGACCTGTCTGTGGCTTCCAGAAGAAGTGGCGGTGGCGGTCTTCATCGCAGAGCGCGCAGGCGTTATGATGTGGTGTTTTGGCGCACATCGTGTTGCTTTTTTCCAGTGCCAGGTCAAGCCAGGGTTGCCCATCCGCGCCGCGCGTGATATACGTCTTGTATGCCATTGTGGTTCCTTGCGGTCGAGTCAACCCTCACGCTCACCGTCTCGTTCCGCTCGCACTGACATCGTGGCCGCCACGCCGCGCCCCTGCGCCTCATCTTGTTGCACTTACCTTGCGCTATATAGTGTGCTGCGGTGCGCCAGGAGACTTTGATTCGGTCGTGGCGGTGTAGGTGAAGGTAATGTATACAATCGGTCGCGCTCGAACTCGTTGTGTTTGCGCCGCACGGACTGTGTTGAAAGCGAGGGTCAAAAGCTCATGTATGTAGAGCACGTGTATAGCCATACCAGTAGAATGATAGAGATAACCTAATGGAGCGGCAAGAAGGGACACTGCAAAACAGTAGCCATAGACGATCGCTGTATGCATTCGTACCAGGATAAATGTCAAGTCTGTCACAATGACAATAGCAAACCCGCTCGAAGGCTCGATAAGCATGGTCGAACTAACAGATGCCGGTTTGGCTTAATTAAGCTCACAGTCTCGAAGGATTCACCGAATTAGAGCAACCTCGATGCTGACGACACTGGTATCCTAGTCAGTCTGACTAGCCGGAGCTGTTCTGAAAGGTGATCGTTTGAAGGTCGAAATGCCTAAGCCATGTGGCCTATGAAGAGCGTTACCCGCTGGCTCGAATATGATAGGGCTTGTTCGGTACATATAGGTTCAGCTCAGTGGGACTGACCATAGCAGCAACGGTAGACCTTCCAATCTCGCATCGAGCTGCATTCCTAGACTTGAAGTACAAGGTTTCTTTGCATGGAGGCTCGGCGTGTCTTCGTGCCAATCGCATTCCTCGAGGTCTTGAACTCTCGAAGAACGGCAACGAGGCAGTGACGATGAAGGGGTTCGTCGTTCGTGATTGCGGCAGGCCTGCCGGATCCTTTCACTACGCAGCATCACGGCATGCTTTCGCATTCAAGCTCTCTTGCCCATATGCTACCATACACCACACACTTCTCGGCTCTTCGTCTTCGCACGCCTTCCAGTTCCCGTGCTATGCTCACATCTGCCATCTCCAAAGGCCCAACGCGAGCTTGACGTTCTGTTTGTACTGCGGCAGTGTAGGAGCAGGCAAATGAAGAATACAAAAGCGTTGTCGTCTGGTGATGTGTAAGTCATGATACCCGTCGAATCCGAGTGAGAAGTGGTGTGGAGACTGGACCCTGGATCTGGCAGACCCACTCTGATCGACAAGCTTAGTCTACATGCAAGCATGCAAGAACAAGAAGTCGCTCAACCTCCGTGGCCCGAAATCCAGACCAGAACACTCCTGTCAGAGCTACACTCGTTCTGCTGTTCTCCCCGACATCTCTTCACCCAAGATGCCGGCGTCAGTCACTACCGCCACTTTCGCGCCCGCCAATGCCACGAAGCGGGCTAGCACATCATCGACAGAAAGAGCGGAGCAGGAGCAGGTCTCCGCCACTGTGAGCAGCAGTCATCAGGACAAGGACGATTTCTTCTGGACATACACCGAAGAGCCGCACAGAACGAGAAGACAGGCGATCATAAAGGCACATCCAGAGGTTGGTTGGACACATGACCAGTACCCTGCCCTGTCTGAAACACTGCTGATCTGAACGCAGGTTCTCAAGCTTTGTGGCCCTGAACCATTGACCGTGCCACTTGTGCTGGCTGTCGTTGCTCTGCAGGTCTACTGTGCCTACTTCGTTCGCAATGCGCCGATTTTGTCATGGCAGTTCATGCTCACCGCGTACATCGTGGGCGCTACCGCGAACCAGAACCTGTTCCTCGCAATCCACGAGATCTCGCATAACTTGGCAATGAAGTCGCCGGCAGGAAACAGAATACTGGCAGTCTTTGCGAACCTACCCATAGGCATACCGTATTCGGCATCGTTCAGACCGTACCATCTCACGCACCACAAGTCGCTTGGTGTTGATGGTCTCGATACAGATCTGCCGACTGCCTTCGAAGCCTGGTTCCTGGATTCGGTAGGAGGCAAAGCCTTTTTCTGCACCTTCCAAATCCTGTTCTATGCATTGCGACCAATGATGGTGTACAAACTCCCACTGACTGGCATTCATGCGTTCAATATTGCGGTACAGCTCGCATTCGACTATGTCATCGTACAATCCTTCGGAGGAAAAGCGCTGGCATACTTCATCATGAGCTCCTTCCTGGCAGGCTCACTACATCCATGCGCTGGTCACTTCATCGCCGAGCATTACGTCTTTTCGCAACATCAGCGATTGCAGGAAGCAGCATCATCGTCATCTGCCAAGCTGGCCCCTCCACCAGAGACATACTCATACTACGGCATACTCAACTTGTTAACTTACAATGTTGGTCTTCACAATGAACACCACGATTTCCCAGCAATCCCATGGACCAGGTTATGGAAACTCAATGAGATTGCCCATGAATTCTACAGCGACTTGCCTTGTCACTACAGCTGGACTGGTGTCATCTGGCAATTCATTATGGACAAAGAAGTTGGTCTCTGGTGCAGAGTGAAGCGCAAAGAAGGTGGCCGCAAGGTCGGCTTTGGTAATGACAGCGGCATGAGGCACTCGCAGCCTATAGATATCATCGGCTAGACGGAAAATGAATGGACAAACAACCTTCGCTGCAACAACATGCAGCGTGCCGCCACTGTCTCATACTGACAAAATCTAGACAACAACACAACAGCTGAATTCGCATGCATCGGTCTGGCTAATACTTATTCAGAACGCCTTCACTACACACTCTCCTTATCGCCGACCTTCCATGATCAGTTACTGCTTCAACATGTCTTGGCTCTTTCGATACATTGCTGGCGAGAGTAGCCGTGATTGTCGTCATCACCACGCGGCATCATAGCATCGATCTGCATACCGCCTTCGTGTCCTTAGCATTCCCGCCCCAGGTGATCTTCACGGTCTGCATCTTCTCCGCAAGCTTATACAAGGCGTTGTATTGGAAACCGCCACTTTTAACAACCTCCTTCCGGCCTGGACGGAAAGGACGTCCAAAGCGTAAGCCAAGAACCTTGGTGCCGTAGCAAGCAGTCAAGAGACATGGCGTAGGGAGTCTTCGCGCTCCTCATGGGTAAGCGAATAATTGGCAGGCGGTATAGTAGAGGCAGCAGCTCACAGCCAACACGAAGCAAATCGCCGCGAGCTTACTCCAGTTCTTGATCTTCCCTTCGGCTTGCGATCTCAGCCATTCTTGTGCCTCCCTCTCAATCTGCTGTGCTCGCTTCCTCTCCGCCTCGACAGCAGCGAAGATCTCTCGAACAGTTCCAGCTTGAACACAACATTGCTCCTGTGACTTGACGAGAGCATTCTCGCCACCACTTCCACGCCAAGGTGCGTACTTTGTAATTTGCACCTGTATGTCCTGCAGCGGCTGACATATGAACGAGTTCCACACGGACGAAGAAGGATCGCTGATAACTCTCATGCCCCTGTAGCGAACGCTGCCCATCGCACTATGGCTACTGACACCCTGGGGCATGACCACGACGTCGTGCGGCACGGTACAGCTCATGCTGAAGTCCGTGTCGGTAAACTCCTCGAGCTCCCAGATCAAGCAGGGTCGTGATCGGCCAGGCACCACATACAGCACCGGGTTCGAGCAACCACGCATGGAGCCGTGAATACGCCATCGACTGCCCCCAAGCACCAATTCCAGCTTCTCGGCTGTGCTCATCGAAGTATGGTCTAACGAATCGACGAGATTGAGCATGGAAGTTGGTCCTGGGAGTGTCTGGAATGATCCAGGGCAATTCTGAGTCGAGCTGACCGGATATGGCCTTTGGAAGCGCGTAAGCAAAGGGTTGAGTCGGATCTTGGCGATCTGTATTACTGGGATGAAGGGGCTTTTGTACTCGACAGCCTCAAAGTCGGTAAGCCTCGGGGCCAGGAAGAGCTTGTGCTTGAGCTTGATGGATCCTTGCACCGTGTCGAGGAAGTCGTGGTTGACGCGCTGGCTAACCAGTACATCGCGTACGGGAGCTTGCAATAGTATGAGCTCGAGGAGCTCCGTGGTACCGCACACTCTTCGAGCGGCACTTGATGCCGGTGTAGCAGTTATTGAATCCATAGTGAAGCTGTTGGGAGCTACTGTTATCTTGTCGAAAGAGTGTTCAAGACTGATAGAGGTAGTTTGATGGTATTCAGTCGCGAAGATGGGGCGCTAGTTGTCCAGGAATTGATGGGATGTACAAGAGCCTGCTATTAAAGGTCGAGTCTTTGTGCAATGTGTCTTTGTTTACCTCCAGCGGGCTGTGTGTTTTCAACTGCCATTCACCTTCGGGCAACGGCATTGCGTTGTCAGGTGCATATTCACCACGCCGAGGTTCCTTTATGCCCGATGCGAGTTGCGTGCTGCTGCAGTACCGCGTAGCTAAGAAATGCATGTTAGCCAAGGCATAGATAGTTGAGTATGAAGGGGGATGCGTTGTTGATTCAGCTGTCAGACATCCAAGGAAGATTGCGCCCTCATCTGCCATCTAAGTAGGTTCGTGTCGATGGCTCGAGTGAAAACTGCGAATGTGGAATGTGTTTCATCAGGTAGCTGTGCGCATGATACGCTTTGCAGAGGTGTACATTGAGGGAAGCTACTGACCTTCAGCAATGTCATATATGGCGTGCACCCCACTCAAAGGCCGCTGGCGGTGATTTTCTAGGTCCGTGCGAAGTTGGTCTGCATCTGTATGAAAGTCAGCGTCAAGCCATACATTTTGGCGAGATAAGATTGGCAATATGCGAGAAGATCGTATCAGAGTTGCGCAAAGCGCGTTGGAAGTAATCGTATGCAGGGTCTTAAGCTGCTCATAAACACGGACCAAATAGNNNNGATCGTATCAGAGTTGCGCAAAGCGCGTTGGAAGTAATCGTATGCAGGGTCTTAAGCTGCTCATAAACACGGACCAAATAGGTATCATCATGATGTGCAACAGGGGAAATATGGGGATATGGTGAGTGGACGTACCTGTTGTGTTTGACCCATTGGTGTCACTCGATCTTTCACAATGCAAGCATTACTGATGTGTAGAAGAGCCCTCGAACTGCATCGGTGCTCACAGCAGATCCAGAATGTCCTTGTCAGCATCGCTAGCCAGCAGGTCAAGCATACCAGCAGGCAAGACCGGTTGACCATCAGTACCCTTCACGTACTTGAATGGCATGCTGACAGTTTCAGAAGGGCCTGTCTTCTGGGCAGGAGCAGATTTCGAAGGTACGTCGAAGTCCGGCCTGTCGATATATTCGATTGCGTCGAGCTTCTTGCCTTCTCGGGTAACTATCCTCGTGGTTCGAACAGCAGTATCGGTGGTCATTTGCTCTGGTCCAAGTCTTCGTCCTGGGAAGCCAAGTTTGCGTAAATCGCCTGTACGGTCACGTGGTGGGTCGTCGCCTAGGAGATGTTAGCAGACAATGCAGAAGAAACAGCTAGACCGAACAAGCCAAGTAGTTGAAGCAGAGAAAACGCGACAGCATGAGGCATGATCTAAGCAGTTCAACATGACATACCTAGAATGCCACCGAACAAGAAAGCGTCGAACAACTCCCCGTCCTCAGGACTCAGATCTTTCTTAGCCTTCGGATCAAGCAGACACACTCTCTGCCTCTGCTCCGGCGTAGCATATAGTGACTCGACCGACTTCTGCGTCTTACTGGAAGCCGGCACTTTCAACTTCTCCACCGCGCTGAAGTCGGATGTCAAGCCAGACAGAAGAAACTCCGCCCCAGCAGCTTGAGACTCGTCTGATATGCAGTTGTACTCCAGCGCCTGCCAGTCTTCAAGCTCAGGATCCAGATGCTCGACGATGAAAATGTGCTTGAGTTGTGTCATGTTGGGCAAGCCAGTAAAGAATGCCTTTAGCGTTGAAGAGTGCTGCGACTGCTCTGTCAAGTCGATGATTGCTTGTCGATTCTGCCAAAGGAGTTCCTTGAGGTCCTGCGAGGCCATTTTTCGCAAGAACAGGAAGATTTCGATTCCATTCTTAGCTCGGCACTAGGTTTTGGACGGCCGGGGTGGGGGGGGGGGGGGGGGGGGGGGTTGTGAGTAGTCAGCAAATCTCCATTGGCCGGTATCGCTTTCGACATTGTTTCTGAGCTCGATATACTGTTCATGTTTGTGGCAAGCACTGGAGTCACCTTCCCGTGCCATTATCATTGACCGCCATCAACATGCTGGCAGCCAGGAGAGTAGCGCCTGCCACCAGGTCTAATCTCTTCGCCCTCCCATCGTCCCTCCGCCAAGCAACATACATCCAACACCGATCTCTCGCAACACCCGCAGACTCATCGACATCTCCCGCTTCCAGCACCGTCGCCGCCCGCACGCCTCCTTACACAAAGCTCCTCAAGCGCCTGCACGAAGTTCGTCGTCTCCTGCCTACGACCAAGCTCACGCTTGCCGAGAAAATACTCTTCTCCCACCTCGACAACCCTGAAGACTCCCTCTTCACCAACACCCAAAATGGCTCCTCCATCCGCGGTCAAGCCAACCTCAAACTCAAGCCCGACCGCGTCGCAATGCAGGACGCCTCAGCTCAGATGGCTCTTCTTCAATTCATGAGCTGCGGCATGCCCACCACCGCAGTTCCTGCCTCAATTCACTGCGACCATATGATTGTAGGAGAGAAAGGAGCTGATACCGACTTGCCCAACAGTATACAAGGCAACAAGGAAGTGTACGATTTCTTGGAGTCAGCGGGGAAGAAGTACGGTATTGAGTTCTGGCCTCCTGGAGCGGGCATTATTCACCAGACTGTCTTGGAGAATTATAGTGCGCCTGGTTTGATGATGCTGGGGACAGATTCGCATACGCCCAATGCTGGAGGGCTGGGAGCCATTGCGATTGGTGTCGGAGGAGCGGATGCTGTGGACGCTTTGGTGGACGCGCCTTGGGAGCTGAAGGCACCAAAGATTAGAGGTGTGAGGCTTGAGGGTCAATTGTCTGGGTGGGCGAGCCCGAAGGATGTCATTCTCTTCCTCGCAGGAAAGCTGACGGTACGAGGAGGGACTGGATATATCACGGAGTACTTCGGACCTGGCGTGAGCAGTTTGAGTTGTACGGGAATGGCGACGATATGCAACATGGGAGCAGAGATTGGAGCGACAACGAGTATATTCCCATACACGCCCAGCTCTCATGATCCATACTTGCGGTCAACACACCGCGGATCTATCGTAGAGCAGGCCAACGCCATTGCATCATCACCTGGATCACACAACCTGCTAGCAGCAGACGAAGGCTGCGAATACGACGACATTGTGACAATCAACCTCTCTGAGCTGGAGCCACACATCAACGGACCTCACACGCCTGACCTCTCCTTTCCTCTTTCGGGCTTCAAAGACGCAGTTGAGAAGAATCAGTGGCCTACCACGTTTGGGGCTGGTCTGATTGGTAGCTGCACGAACAGCTCTTACCAGGACATGACCAGAGCAGAGTCGTTGGTGAAGCAGGCAGCTGATGCTGGTTTGAAGCCGAAAGCGGATTTCTTCATCACGCCTGGCAGTGAGCAGATCAGAGCAACTGTGGAAAGAGACGGCACCTTGAACACGTTTGAAGAGGCTGGTGGACTCGTGCTAGCGAACGCATGTGGACCGTGTATTGGTATGTGGTCAAGGACGGATGGCGTGAAGAAAGGCGAAGCAAACGCCATTTTCAGCTCCTACAACCGCAACTTCCCCGGTCGAAACGATGGTAACAGAGGCACATTGAACTTCTTGGCATCACCTGAGGTTGTCACCGCAATGTCGTACGCTGGGCGAACTGATTTTAACCCCATGACTGACACTATCAAGACTCCTGACGGCGCAGAATTCCGCTTTCAGCCACCATCTGGCATCGATCTCCCCAGCAAAGGTTTCGCAACCGGCAACCCACTCTTTGAGCCTACAGCACCTATACCAAACCCCGACGTCTCGATCGCGGTCGATGCAAAATCGGATCGGTTAGCACTCCTGGAACCATTCGAGCCATTCCCAGAAGGCGAGCTATCTGGTCTGAAGGTCCTCGTAAAGGTCAAGGGACAATGCACAACCGATACCATTTCCGCCGCCGGTCCTTGGCTCAAGTACAAGGGTCATCTTCCTAACATCAGCGAAAATACCTTGATTGGTGCCGTCAATGCAGAGACTGGCGAGGTCAACCAGACTGCCGACGTCGACGGCACGACATACACAATACCCGAACTTGCCTCAAGATGGAAGTCCCAGAATCAACCATGGATTGTAGTCGCAGAACACAATTATGGTGAAGGTTCAGCACGTGAACATGCTGCACTACAACCACGATACCTTGGCGGTCGAATCATTCTTACCAAGTCGTTTGCACGTATCCACGAGACGAACTTGAAGAAGCAAGGCATGGTACCTCTGACGTTCGCAAACGAAGCCGATTACGACAAGATGTCTGGCTGCGATCAAGTGAGCACAGAAGGGCTGTATGATGTGCTCAAGGGTGGCGACAACAACATCACGCTTGTTGTGCAGAAGAAGGACACTGGTCAGACGCACAGGATACCCGTCAAGCACAACATGTCGCAAGACCAGAAAGCCTTCATTTTGGCAGGAAGTGCGTTGAACTTGTTGGCGCAGAAGGGCAAACAGCAATAAATGTGTGATGATACCCGATTTTGATTTGAGTAGTGGCGTTGAGGTGGTATGAAAAAGGGGCAGGAAAATTGGACGGTTGTATCATTGTTGTGCGCTGTTCGCGCTATCTGTATTGTTGAGGATACAAGTTTCTGATCTGGCCCTTATCTCTTGAGCGTTCTGCACAACTACACTGCCGTCAGGAGAAAACTTTTTTTATGTGGCGGTGGCGCAGCAGTAAAGTTTCCTTAGGCTATCTACTGTATAGCTTGACTCAACGCGGGACAATATAGTATACCACATATCATTCTACTCTCACGGTATCGCTACATCTGAAACAAAGTGGATCGCACGCACACATATGGCTACCATCTAGGAAATTTACCAGCATGATAATGCTGTCGACGCCAATTACGCAACGACTCGAACATACGCCTCTGCAGGACCCCGGAAGCCAGATCCGTCTGCTTCGGACTGAGTCAGGCGACCGTGATCATGACCTTGAACTTGTAATCGGCACTTAAGATATTGAGCAGGCCCCTGCTTGTTGAGCGATCTCATGCGCCTGGGGCGATCGTGTAGAGTGTAAGCTGACCATACATCCACGAGATGCAGGTCGTGCACAAGTTCTACCTATGAGGCAAACTGACTATTATGCATCGTGGCAAGCGAGGGGTCCACTACTCCGACAGTTATATATATATATATATATATTCGAACCACGACTCCTCCCTTGGCATTGATCAAGGGAATGTCGTCGCGAAACCCCCCCAGCAGGTTCAGTTCTTGTACACGATTTACAGGCTCGCTGCCGACGTGCTCGCCTCTTGTTGACAGACTGTTCACGAAGCCCGTGGAGAGTCCGGACATTGCAGTCGACCTCTCATTCTTGTCTGACGAGCACAACATTGTTGTTTACCAGGCCTCACGGAAATGGAGACGTACTCCAGAGAGCACCGCATAGGTCGGAGCTTGATTGGAAGCCAACACTCGGGCGGGAAACATTCATCTGTGTTATCATGGGGGCAATGTGCTCTCATGACGGCACACAAATCTGCCCCATCCACGAGTGAGAGCGCAACTGCGCAGTTTTTCCTCTCAGTGAACGCAGGATAGGCATACGTGAAGCCCAAACGAGCCCTGCACCTAACTTGCTAGACTACACGAGCATCAACAGCGACCTAGATACGACGCTACGACGTCTCTATCTTATGCTGATTCACAGTCTTCGTCATATTTATTGGCAACTGAGCAGATTCCTTTTCGAAACTGCCGGTGAAAGAAGTCCTCCTCGACCAAAATATCAAACCAACACCACGTTCGCAATGCGGTCCAGGGCTCGATCCAGCTTATACGCAAGCTGTGTTGGGTGACACTGCAGCCCTGATCACAAAACTTCAACCACATCCACCGTCTGCTCACTTGTACGCGAGAAGGCCAGCATAACAAGTTCCCTTACTCCGACTACAACTACGTCTTATCCCATGCGCCCAGAGGAGGCCTGTCGTGGGGTTACCGTCCACACATGGGAGAGCTCGCATTCAGCCACGGAGGATGTTTACTCCATAGACTTCGTCCGTACACTGCGAAATGACACAAAATATGTGCCCCAAAAGAACCTCTCCAGCAGTTTTTCCAGAGAAAAGCACCTACTCTCTGCGCAGGTTCGGCGATTTTGCTAGCAGGATATTCAAGCCAGGCGAGTCGATGCACCTCCTCGTGTCGTAGTACTCAAAGGAAGGTGAGAGGAGGCGATGTCGTGGATCAGTCTCTCATAATAGGGCTCGTAGGGTCATTCCCGAATGCACTGACCGCGCAACTAAGGGGGTTGTTGCATGGTGATGGGTTCGGCATGTGCTTTGTAACAAGACTCAGAAGAAGCTGTCGTGTGAAGGAGAAGAAGACCAGGGATCTCGATGGATATCGAGATATCCCCCAAGTTCTGAGGACATGGTGCTGCTAAGTCAAAGCTTTTGCCGCCGTGTCGAGACTGGCTAGCCTTTGCATATGTTGTAAGTGGATCTGCCAGATCGAAAGATTGCTCAAGTGAATTGACCACTTGACAAAAGCTCTCTACTTTTCTTCCGGCTGAACGCTCTTGTCCAGGCGTTGCCCTTTTCCTTAGCCGGTTTGGCCTGTGGTTTAGCAGGTGTCGTTGAAGCTGTCGATCCACCTTCCAGCATAGTTTCAGTCTCCTCGGCCATAGTTCGTATCTCTTCGCTGGTTGGACGACACTCTGCTACGGTGGAATATGGTCGTCCTTTCTCTTCGGAATCATCATCGGCATTGAACCGTAGCGTGCGCGAAGTTGCCAGTACCGGACCAGAACCCTGATCGAAGTACAGGTTAAATTGGCCAGGCATACCAAGTACCCTCTGCATAGAAGTCCAGGCTCGATGTATGCCATCGGTACCAGCTTGTTGCAAAGAGCCCGGATCTTGCATCTTTGACTTCAGGTTCGCGATTGAATGTGCACCGAATACATTGCCTTCGATTGAGTAGGCTCTGCCGTCAGGTGTATGAAGGCCAGGCAACTGGAGCATGGTGATCTTCATTTGGCCGACGTGAACAGAGTCGCCATCAACGAACTCCTCGGTAATGGTGTTCTTCGGAGAGTGGCCATACTTGCGAGCGAAAAGAGTGCCGAAGGGTCGTGCTGCTTGCGCTCCCAATACCCGCGGGGCGTGGCCTTGCACCTTCTGGAGCTGCGAGCGTAGATACCAGGCAGCTGAGCGGCTGTCTGTAGGAGAAGATAACGTTTCCAGGATCATGTCAACACGATAGCTGTTGCCTTTGATGAGTGATAGCAGCTTGTCGGCGGCTCGGGTGGACACCGTCAGGCGATCCTGTGCGCCATCCAGCACTGGGTCGACCAGAACACAGCTTTTTGTCGCTCTGTCAACGATGATATACTGCCATGCGACCATCGATGGCTCGAATATGTCGTGAATTTCGAAGGTGGAGGCCTCTGCAGGACCATTGTAGGACTCCATCACACACGCCGCCATCCCTTTGCCAACGAAGATCTGAGAGGTCGAGCAAGACCGCTGTATCGTCTCAAGTACCAACTTGCAAAGCTGGCGCGAGCTTTTCTCCTCGTCTTCACCGAGGACGCCGCCGTCTGGAAAATAAGGTTCCCACCTCACAAGCACCTGCAGAGTGGCATGAAACGCTCATTAGTGCGGAACGCGTCCCAGCTTCCGGATCCAGTATATACACACGCACACGTCGCCGAGCTGTGTGCCGGCGTCATGTCAATGCTATCTGCGTGGCCTGTACTCTGGGATTGCCCGTGAGTGAGTGAGTGAGTGAGATTACTCAACGGACAGTGCAGGACAACAAGCAAGACTTCCTCTTGAGCAGGCAAGGGACGAATCCGACAGTAATGTTCTACCCCTACTCAAGCCACCGCTGCGTAAACGGGCATGCATGCGCCGAGGACCCACTCCAACGGTACATAAATGTACGTATATCGACGGTGCATCTGCAGGCGGTCTGTGTGTACGTCCACAGTGGTATCGTAATGCCACAAGACTACACTCGGGGCTCACGGCTCGAAAAGTGCCTCAAAATGTGTGAGGCACAGCTCGGCCGCATCTCAACCCGGTGAACAGCCACGCAGGAGGGCATCTCAGTCAGCAAGCTGACTCGTACTACTTTATACGAACCTGCGTGTGCAGCATGGCGTGTCACATAGCACAGTCCGGTCATACTATCGCGTATCGAGCAGCTTCTGTCCCGCTTCCCATCAATCGTAACGCGTGTTTCCTCTGTTTCCAAGCATCGGCAGGTCGCGGGGTCGTTGTTCGGGCGGGATCGGCCCTAGGGGGAGATATTTTAAGGGGTTAGAACTATCGCGAGGACTGTATCGCCCTGAGCAACCGATGTGACGTGAACGTTGAAGAGCGAAGTATTACTGAGGCATTCAGGTAGAACTATCTTATCCCACCAAGCCCGAGCTCAGAGCCGAGCAGCATTCACTTGATGCTTGCTAGCGTCGCTCAGTTGGTCTGAGCTAGAGTCCCGCCGTACCGCGAACACATGTCCTCTTCTCATCAGAGTCTTCCTTCCATGCATCATTGGGCAATTCCTCGATGGCAGTGCTGCTGGAGGCCGCTGCGTATGTATGTACATACACAACTATCTGACGAGCGAAGCTGTAGTCGACAGCTTCTGTCAGCACCACGTAGCAGAGATCAAGCCTGGGCGAGTCAACACAGAGGCAGCTCTTCTCGGAACTTCATGACGGGTCTTGATCAAGATTGAGTCAACATCTTGATGAGGTAACTTGGACCCACCAAGCTTGTTGATTCTTCACAGAACCTCGTTAGAGAACAGGTGTCGGACATGGGCCACGAGGACCTCACCAACTCTCTTTCGCAAATAACAATGAGTGTTGAGAGAGAGAGTCATTGGTGGGAGGTATACTGGACACTGACTGACACGCTCGTAGGAGCATGGCGCTCGACAAAGCTGGAAGGGCGCAATGTTCAATAAAGTCAATTGGCTCATTAAATAGCTACCATCTATATTATGCACAGTAAAACGCCATCCGCTATGCTCATGCTGAACCGTCTCCTCAGACCCCCTTCCGCCCGGCGAAGACGAAGGTTACTTAAGCAGAGATAGGAAGGCACTGAGCGTTGATGTTGAGCGAACCCTGAAGAGGCAGTCGTCAGTATAATGCCCAACCCAGTGCGCAATTCAATATCATAGAGAGACTTACATCTTGCTTGCTAGGGCAGCAGAAGGTGTTGCCAGCAGGGCAGTTGCTTTCCAAGACTATCACGAAGCGTCAGCCAAAAATTTCTAGCTCGATTCTTTTGTTGAGTGGTTAAACTTACTGGAAAGAAGGGAGACATTGTCCAGAGTGCAGCTGCCACCGAGAACGTTGCCGAGTGCAGCGGAGTTGCTGCTGTTGGTTGTGCAGCACTGGACGCTGGCGCCCTTAGCGCAAGTTGGGCCAGCGGAGGCGGCGCGGCGAGGCTCGCGAGCGGAGACAATGGTGGCCGCGGCCAGGAGAGTGGCGATGACGGTGAACTGCATTTTGATTGTGGTTGGTGGTGCTGTTGAGCGAGTGTGGTGAGTTGGTGAAGTGAGTGTTGTGGATGGTGAAGCTGATTGTGTTGGTTGCTGTTGTGATGATGAGGAGAATCAAGGTGGGTGGGAAGGGTGTACTTATACCGTACTGGACAGTGTAGTCAGTGTGCTGTTGAGGTTCGAATCAGGAGAAAGACTCATTTCGCTATGTCTGGTATGGGTACGTTGGAGAGCAGGTACGATATTTTGATTGACAAAGCCGTTGTTTGTTCCTTATACTCGATAATCAAACTCATGCTGCCGATCTTCACAGAGCCTTTCTGCAAAATTAAATCGAGTTGTGCAGGTCATGCCAGACAAGTGTTCCTCTCACAAGACGCTGCTTGGCACACCCGGACGTAGTTCCTGCTCAGCAACCTATATCACCATCTCGTTGTTTTCGGAGGTGATCAAGTGCACTGGTCCATCTTGCTGTCGTTGCGTCTTGCTGCCGCTGTGTCTGCATGTGTTCCAACCCGTTGGTAATGTTGTCAAACCGTTCTCGCGTTTTACTGCCACAGGAAACCCGGCCGTGTGGATTGTCATTGCCCTGGAACGATCGTAATGTGAGATCTGTTCTGAGATGTGGTACAAAGATAGAGGAGAAGGAGGTTCTGCCTGTTTTACCGTGGTAAGAAGCGCCAAGCAATTCCGCATGAACAACCCGTACCACGATATGAAGTACCACGTGCCGCATCAACACTAGCTCTAAGAGAAAGCGAGCCGTAACTCGTTGCGACGGCAAATGACTTGTGCGACCATTGATCATAGTACATTGATGATATGAGCTTCCCGTCTCTTGTTTCATTATGGTGGCATCCCATTGACGCTGTTGGAACTGGAGGGACAAGATGTTAGGGGAGACGTGGACTTGTGCCTTGAAGCGCTTCTTCTGAAGAAGCTGCAGCAGGCCAGGCAGGTCCATTATACAGTGTCGTGGTGTTCCCGAATAGTCTGGGAACAAACTCCATTCATGGTGGCATCATGTTCACAAAGCACACCGTACGTAAGGGACAGGCTCGATAGCCGCCCCCAGACGAAGCATAACTGCTTGAGGACGATTCAAGTCAATCGACACGAGCTTGCAAAGGTTGCATGTGCTTCGTGGGCCATGTAGAGTACTTCCAGGTCGCTGCGATTTCGGAGTCGAACGAGCCGTACCTGCAACAAGGTGTTCAAGCAGCTCTGACATATGGTGTCGATGTTCCTGAGGCTGCTCCAAGTCTCGAGGTCTTCTGCAGTGCTGTCGGCGCGTCGAGTAGCAATGATGTGAACGCAATCCGTAGAATGGAGGACGAAGATCTAGAAAGCACGTTTTTGACCGTGCTCATACTTGCGAGCGGGAACTGCCGCTAGCGGTCTTGGAATCAGAACCAATGAACACTCAGCTCAAACTTAGAAGACTCCTCCAATCTTCACCGCACCAACTCCGGAATGAAGACATTCATCAAGTGCCGACCACACATAGTCAGATCTTACATCAACATGGCAACAACGCAACATCGACCGATTGTAGTTTCAGGACCTTCAGGTGCCGGCAAATCGACTCTGCTAAAGCGACTCTTTGAAGCATATCCCGGTCGCTTCGGGTTCTCTGTGTCACATACCACGAGACAGCCCAGAAATGGCGAACAAGACGGCAAAGACTACAATTTTGTCACACGAGAAGACTTTCAGAAGCTGGTTGATCAGGACAGCTTCATAGAACATGCACAGTTCGGCAGTAATCTTTACGGCACAAGTGTGCAGGCCGTTAAAACGGTGGCCGAGAAGGGACAGACCTGCATTCTGGATATCGAGATGGAGGTACATCATGCATACACAGCTAATGTTCACGCTAGATTCATACTGAATTTTCTGCAGGGTGTCAAACAGGTCAAGAAAAAGGACCTGAACGCGCGTTTCGTCTTCTTGCAGCCACCATCAGTAGGAATCTTGGAGAAGCGACTGCGTGGACGAGGCACCGATAAGGAAGAGGCAATCTTAGAGCGTCTGAAGCAAGCCGATAAGGAGATAGAATACTCCAAGACGCCGGGGGTGCATGATCAGATTATTGTCAATGACGACCTGGAAAAGGCGTGGCGAGAATTCAAGGCCTTTTGCGTGCCAGACGAATAATAGAGCTGATCACGCTAGCCGACAACTTATGCTTACTGCGTGAAGATCATCGGAGTAGATGATAGAAAAGCTCACGCAACATCGACAGCAAACCCCAAGATCTTTGCAAATTTCCTCAGCGGGAACTCCTTTCTCGAAACCATGGAATCAAGCGCACATCGACTGCCATAGAACTTTTCGTGAGACTACAACCAGAACGACCAGTACGCTATATCTTGGACGGCCCAAGCTGTGTGCTGCTACATCTTCGCAACAAGGCCTCAACAGACCTATTTCCTTTGTTCTCACCAACACCACTCCTTTGATCGATCACCACGTCTTTGTCCACCATATTCCTTGGAAACAGCCCAGAAGCTATGCTCAGCCGCTTGTATGAGATCTAATTGCCGTATGACCAACTCACGATCAGCAACACGATGAAGTTCATCCTCACCCTCATCGCTGGCCTGGCAGCCAGCGTCATTACAGACGCAGAGCCCGACCGACTCAACGACGCCGTGCAAGCCGCAGCCAGCGCCAACGCCGGCGCCGACAAAATCAATAACATTGCCAAGGGCCTAGATGGCGTCGGCGTCGCCAATACCACCGGCGGCGTCGCTCAAAACTGGAAGCAGAAGTGTAATGCCAAAAACAGCAGGATGGTGGTAAGTAGCGCGCGCAGTCACACGTCCTCTTGATTGCTAATGCTCGCATAGTACGTAATCGAAACATTCTGCGCCCGCGGCCACGGCGGTAAAGGAGGCGTCACAGTCCCGAATGCATATCCTTCCAAGGGCGCCTGCACTTCCATTCCACTGGGTGTCCTTCCCGATACGACGAAGAACCATAGGGATCCCAAGCAGGATCAGTTTTGTGCGAAGATAGGGAGTAAGGCGAAGAAGTGCAAGGTACGTGACGATCCCCACAGTGCGGATGTGTGCTTGCTAACTTGCTCAGGCTTTCGACATCGACAATGCTACGTGCCAGAGCAGATTGTTCCAGGTTTGCGCCAAGGGTGATTCGCAGGGCAAGGGCGTGGCGACTCAGAACGGTGGATGTCAGGTCTTTCGAACTGGGAGGATCAATTGGTCTGCCAAGACTCCTTACAACAGTGCTTTCTACAACAGTGGGTACGTTGAGGTTTAGTACGTGGATGTGATTGTCGATGTGCTGATAGAAGCACTTTATGACTCGTTCACCAGTATATCGGCTCATAAATGCTTTGAAGGCAAACGTTAGACACTGAGAGTGCCCATGCCCGTGCTTGTCCATTTTCCACTACTACTGCATACGGGATAGAAATGTACCGAGGCGCGATTTGAGCCGACAACATTTCCTGCGAAGCGCTGCTGCGCGATAGAGCTGGCGCGCATAACGCCGTGAGACTTGCTTGATCATCTTAATCCCTCTTCTGCCCAGGACTCTCCAACTTCCTCAACCCGATCGCGCCCACCGTCGCCGAAACCAAAATCCAAGCAAATTGCGTCCAGAAGCTCGCTCTTCACTGATATTAGCACAGCGCCAATCGGAAAATCTCCGGGAACCATACCTATACCCCTTCAACCTACTCCCCGTTTCATCAATTACACTGTTACTGATAACACTACAAATGCAAAGCCCCAAAGAGCTACCAAGCTGCGAGAAAGCCCCAAACACGGCCGCTCCCCTTGCCTGGCTCTTTCCATTGAATGCATCCGCCACCACAAGTGCACCAACAACGAACATAACCTGCAAGGACCGTAAGCAAGATCCCCACATTCACTATATGTCATTACTCACATCGATCGCCACCGGTCCAAGCACTTGCGCCAAGAAGGCACTCTCCCAGTACGTCCACTCCGGGTTCGTGATCGCCATCAACATTGGACTGATCGAGCAGATGAGCATCGTGGAAATGATGCCAAGGAAGGGCGTGACTTTGTTGACAAATGTCCCAACGAGCAGGCACATAAGCGCACCGACGATTGGTTGTGGCAGGAGGCGGATGGAAGTTTGCAGAGGCGTGAGATGTTGGATTTCTTGGAAGCTGGGAGAAAGATGTCAGCGACTGGCGAGAGCGGAGTGAGTATGACTTACAACAAGCTAACGAACAACGACAGGCAAGCTTGAGCGCCATTTGAAAGTGCGATCATAATGCAGATAGATGTGAAAGCACTACTGTTCCAAAGCGAATTTGGGATTAGAGCCGGTTTCTGCGTCTTCTCGCGCCTCTGCATCCAGAGTACAAAAGCCGGAATCAGTGCCAAACCAAGTGTAAGCAGCACAATATTCTTAGTCTGATGGATGCATCCCGTACTTGCACTCAACAACGCAAGTACATAAGATAGCATTGTCAGTGAGGCACTAGCAATCACAGCACCAATCCAATCGATCTCCGTAACAAGTCGTGTCCACGCTTCGTTCCAGGAAGCATGTTTTCTCGGGTCAGGCGGCAGAGTGAATGTCCCAGATATAGATAGTAGCAGGCCGACGCCGCCAGCGGACCAGTATCCCACACGCCAACTGGAATTGTCGGCATAGACGCCGCCGAGGACGAGACCGAGTCCGGCGCCCAGAGGAAAAGACAAGACCATAGCCGCGAAAGCAAAGTTGCGGAGTCTCCCTCGTTCGACATTCGTGCTCAGGATACTTCTTCCACTCGTAGTGAATACACTAGTCGCAATACCTAGCAAAGCCCGAAACGCAATGAGCTGGTATCCATCCCTAGCAAACCCTGTGGCGATGATGAAAACACTCTGAAAGAAAGACCCGACAACGTTAGGGCGACGGGGTCCAAGAACATCTGCGATAGAGCCTGCGATGAGTTGACAAGATGCACTAGCGAGATATGACACGCTGCTTGGCCATAGCAGCAGGTTCTGTGGCAGCTGCAAGTCCGCAGCAATGGTTGGAAGGGCGACCATCAGTACCCCGGCTGAGAAGCTGTTGATGAAAGCGTTGCCGCATAGTTGGACGATCTACAGCATGTCAGTATGAATTCATGTATTGGATCTAATCAGTAGTACTGTGGTCCATGCTGCGCGTTTCGAGAGCTTGGGAGGTTCTACTCCTGCCACATTCTGTTGTGGAGGAGAAGGAGGAGGAGTAGATGTGCTGAGGTTTATGCTGGGTGCTTTGCCGGCTTCTGTGGAGGTTCGGCCGCCCAATTCATGCTTAGGTTCGACATTGACCTTGATGAGGTCGTCTAACTCGATTTCAGCGGCAGTGACAGTCTGAGTCGCCATGATTTCATCATTCGACGGCAAATGTGTAGTAAAGGGACGTAAGCAGGAGGGTGAATTACGATGCGCCGAGGTTTCGTGCCGCCAAGCGAATCCTATGAAGGATTACAGGGTTCAGTCAAGAGATACCACTTTCGCCGGCACAGGCACAGGCTGGAGTCTGTCTCGTAGTCCTTGCATCTGTCGAGCATTTCAGCACTTGGCTGGCCACACTTTTCAGATACAAATGCTCATGGTGGTCGATAGCCGGTGCGCCGGGTATAGCGAATTACTTCATTTGATGCTTCCAATCTACTTGACCTCGTCCCGTCCCTTTTGGCTGCCGTCAAGGGCAATCAAATTGGCCAGATGGTGCAACCATGCATCGTAAAACACCTTCTCTGAGAAGCGCCAGCTGCTTTTTCGTGCCCGTTGCCGCATGGCTGCGGTCTCACCATCTGACAGCGATAATGCTTTGTGAAAGCCTTCAGCGAACTGCTCTGGCGTGGAGGCGTGGAAGCCTGCAACCATGATTAGCACTTGAACGTATTACTTTCAGATGGCATGGGTTCACCAGTAGGCTCTCCTTTGATCGGCACCACAATATCAACCTTCGGCCCACCCGAATCGTTAACCAAACTGATCAGGCCCGCAGCTTGATACTCCACGACTCCTATTCCGAAGTGCTCGTTCCACATTCCATTCACACCCACAGAAGAGCTCTTGAGGAGGTCCAGTATCTGTGGCCACTTTGCGTTAACTACAAAATCCACGCTGTCCTTCACCTCCTGAGCTTGTAAGCGCAGCTTGTACACCCGCTTCTCGTCGGAGTCGTCGCGTACACTGCCAACCAGAATGAGACGGGGTCGCTCTTGTACTGGTGTGTCTGCGTGGTGCTGCCGGAGGAAGAGATGGAATGCTTCAATGATTGTCTGATGGCATTTTTCAGGGCGGAATTGGGCAATGTAAAGAAGGTTCTTGGTCCGATTCTGGTCGGATTCGACGGGGATCTTGCTGTGAAGTTCCTCGACTGCACAGGGTGGGTAAACTACACTAACGGGGTACTTCTTCCCACCACGTGTGCGTGAGCTGGTCCAGAGTTGCGAGACGTGGTTTTGAGTCCAGGAGCTGTTAGTCATAACAACGTCGATGGTACCGCCGGTCCAGGAGTAAAGCTTGGCAAATATTTCCCAGTATAATTGCTTCACTTTGCCCCTGAGGCCTTTGCCGGATCCAGCATTGAGGCCGCTGCCCACTTCGGCGTGCAGCGACTGAAGCATGTCGGTGCTGATAGTTGGGTAGTGAACGTAGGCACCTGTCGGCACAGACGGGAAGAGCCACTTGACGAGTGCAACTACAAATGCGAACCCCATGGTGTCCACAAACAGGTCTGGTACCAACAAGTTCATTGCATCCCAACCTAGCGCCAGACTTCCCAAGCTTTGTCCGAGAAGCGTAAAACGCGGATACTTGGTCGGCTCGATCCACTCCCTCGTGGTCAGGTAGAGAAAGACGACTCTGGCAGAGTTGAGGTTGATATTGAAGCGGTTGCGGACATTGGTGAGGATCTGCTCCCGAGACGCATTGTGGTCGCCGGTATAGACGACACAGAGTGCGTTTGGGTATCGTTGCTGAGTAGCCAGAATGGCAGCAAACAATACGCGCTCACCTCCTCCTCCTGCATTACAGAAGGGATGGAAGAAGCCGATGACACCGTTGTATGTAGTATCGACATCTCTTGGCGTCGTCGGAGCACGTTGACCAGTCGGAGTCTTCTCAGCACTCTCGTTGACCTTCTCCCAGTCTGAGTCGAGCGATGTCGACGAGCCTGCCGGTCTCGGAGCCTGACCACGCTGCTCTTGTTTCGTGCTGCTTTGCCGCTGCTCTTTCTCTTCTGTCTGACATCTCGAGAGCAGGATTTCTCTCCTGCTCTGCGTCCTGCTTCGAAGCGAGTCTCCCACCAATCTGAAGATCCAGGCAAGAGCATAAGGGACTGCGCCCACAGCTGCCAGCAGCGCTAGCAACAGGAACAGCATCGTGAGTAGTATCATGGTCAATGTCGGTTCAGCGGTAATCGGAGGAACGGAGTCCTATAGACTAGTCATATAACCTGCGATATGGCCTCGTCGTCCTTCTTGGCCATCATGTGCACATAGTCGGTCACGTGCATTCGAGGACAGACAATCACTTGCGCCTTCCTCCTGCCTGGACGGACTTTCACTTGCTCCTTCCTCCTGCCTGGCACTGGCAGGAACCAGCCAGCAAAACGCCAGGAAACGTCACAGGGAACCTTAGCCGGGTCCCAACGGCCCGGCAGATCGGCGCCAGGGTCTTCATGCAGGTCGGGCGCAGGGTTGCGTTGCGCCTTCCGCGTCTTGCACGCGATGTAGAACTACCCTCCACCCGAGCTCCATCAGAATTCCATCAGGACTCGAAGCATTCCCGTCACTTCAACACACGCTCTTCATCGCAGGCGTGCAATGGCGTCCACATTATATCTCTCGCAGCGCGTGCTACGACTACCGCCGTCGATACGAGCATCTACACACCACCAGTCCATCTCGAAACGATCTTTCTCCTCGACCAATGCCAGCCGAGCGGAGGTAACGATTGCGGTAGTGGAAGCGCCTTTGGCCGCTCTCGATGCTCTACACGCTGTAGCTCCATGGTACATTGCTCTGCCCACTGCCGCTATACTGGTCCGCGGAGTGTTGGGCTACTACCTTGCAGCCTTGCCAGCACGGAAGAGGGCAATCACGCGCGCACGTCTTACGCCATTTATTAGCCTTAGAACACGTGAGCTGATTGGACAACGGCTGGGACGCAAGAATTGGCTGCAACGCATGAAAGTGCAGGGATCATTTGCAGCACTGCCCACGATCGCCGTCGGTGGCTGGCTGAGTATCCGGGTGGCGCATACCATTGGCCGTATGTTCGGCGCACCAGTCATCACGATGTGGTCTTTCTTCAACTTCGGCACGTTGTTCGCCTTCACGGAGGCTGTAAGGGTCAAGTGTGGAAGTAAAGAAGGCTTGTTGCCGATTGTTTTGAGCCCTTTCGAGCGCCTCCGCTACTACAGAATTGGGAAGCCGCCCACAGAAACACCAGAGCTAGAATCGCAGAACATGATGGAGCGGATCAGTAATGCTGCAGACCCGGCTGAAGCTGTTGCTGATCGATTGATGGCTGCAAGAGAAGCACAACAGGCAGGTCAGCTGGCGCCAGAGCTTACTGATGCTGAGCTTCTGCAAGAGAGCTACCGTCTTTCACCTGTTCTTGACGCGAACGCCTACACCGACATGGTTGATCCAACCCTCAAGCTCGAAGGGCTTTCGTGGTGTCAGGATCTAACAGCAGTCGACTCGACTCTGATTCTACCAGGCACGCTATTTGCCATCATGGCAGCCTCTGCACTGTCGCAAACAGCCACGAAGAAGCCCACAACAACTGCGAACACATTGGCGAACGCTTCGAAATCCACCACTAGTGCGACGTCCTCTACGCCTTTGGCTGAATCTATCGTGTCCAATCCACAGGTCAAACCAGCCAACGATGCGCAAGCCACTCTTCAAGCTGCAGAGCAAATCCGTGCTCAGGCAGAATCTCGCACGGCCAAGTGGGAGACACCATTCAAAAATCTCAGCCTGCGACAGCGCATTGGCCTTTCGTTTGGAGTGCTGTTCTTCTTCGTGTCGCTAAAGCTCCCGGCTGCAATGTTACTGTATATTTTGCCGACTTTTGCTGTCGGGCAGTTGCAGCAGCGTTGGTTGGACATCAAGCATCCTATGCCGCAGGTGATAACACCATGCAGGCGTTCTTCCAGAGGCAAGGTAAAGAGGGATTTTGGGGATGCATAAACATCCCATAGGGGCGTAGAAGAGGGCTACCAGCTCTGCATGCTGTTGTGTTACAGCGGCGTTTGTGGCAGTGTAGCCAGCTGCATCTCACCTACATGAGTCTTGCCCATAACACGAACCTGGAATAGCTTGGTTCCAGGATTATCACTTATTGGCAAGACGGCTGAAGCAATCTATCGCCAGCATTTGAACACGGAGCGTCGAGATCTACGACTCCTTGCCTTACGGGCTGGCGATCACGATAACGAACTCTAGGGCAGCCTCGCCATAGCTTCACTTCAGGCCAATTCCTCAAACGAAATCATATCGTACGTCCGGAGAGATTCGGCTAATCGGGTATAATTTAGCCAAGATGGGTATGACTTACAGATGACGAGGATTGCATAGGATGTGCTGAGACGTGTTCCGCTTTCGCATCAGGAAAGGTGTGTCTGGATCGACTCCATCCGCATTGCACAGCATGACAACAGCGAAATGGGTGCACAAGTCGCCATGACGGAGCAGGTTTGTCGAAGAGTCAGCTGGAAACCTGGTATACCTGGGGGAAGACGAGACTGAAGGTGTTGACATAACTGGCCTGGACTGAAACTACACCCTTTCATGGTTCAAGTATACCGGCTGGGGCCGCGTGTATTGCAAGGCACCATGTAAATGGGTTTCGAATGGACGCTTGTGGGTGCTTCAGAGGCCGTGCTCGCGCCAAGCGGCAAGGCTCTTGTAGGAGAACTGTCTATGGATCTGGAAGCTATACTCGAAGCTGCAATATGGCTACACTCCTGAAATCTTCATTCTACCGCCTGTCCTTGCGCAGCTGTCCGCTCTGCTATGTCGAGGTGACGATTGCGTAATGACCCGCGAACGCTTCAGCGTAGTGACTTACCGTGATTCTTGGTCGAGCATGGTCGCGACCTTCAACGTGCCGATCTTCGTGCCAAGGTCTATGCTTTTCTAGGATTGGGAAATCTGCCTGGCCGCTCACTTGCTTTTCCACCAGCTCGCAGCTATGACAAGGACGTGGCGATTGCCTCACGAAATGCTGCGCGGTGGTCCATCGCCAAAGCTGAGGATTTGGTGATTTTAATCATCCCATGGAATGAGCGACTGACTTTGTGGGACCCCCGAGCTGGATGACCGAGTGGTGTCGAGGTTCAGACGAGTATGACGAGTAGCGGTTAATTTCTGATCTCGAGGCCTGCGGTCAATGCTTGGCATCTCTTCGGGACTGGAGGCTCGCTCGATGATGCTGAACCTGGTACATTTACTGTGACGAGACTTCTCATCAACTGTATCGACCGTACTGGTGCCGCGCTTGCGGGACATGATGCTTTTGACAATCTTGAACCGTTTTTAATTCGGTATCCGTCAGCCTTGGTAGACGCGGCCTGGCAGCGCTGCTTCTTCACTTCTGCTTAGGCCGAAATGAATGAAAGCGGATGTGCTACTCTCCCTCTAGGTGACACCCTAGCTATTCTTGCAGGCTGTCGATGCTCTGTCGATATAGGGCTCACTGTACGTTTCTCGGCCTTGCATATGTCGGTGGGATCGTGGAGGGTGAGGCGGCAAACGAACACATGGCCGCAGAATCACTTACCACGTTCATGATCAAGCAACGAAAAGCTCCGGCATATTTGATCGGTAACCGCTATATGTACTGAAGCAGTCCCTACCAGATCCTAGCTATGTCTAGAAGCCCAAACTCCAGTTCGTAGCCGCTCACTATGCAATGTCCACTGTTCAGTACGAGATCAACTTCAGCCATCTCACCACTGAGGCCCGTACGACTTCACCAAAACGGGAAAGGCTCGTCTTCGAGCTTCAAATGCGTCCACATCTTTCAGCTCCAGCACTCAGCACGACCACAGCGACATGAACACTTGATGGCTCAGAAGCCGCTACACGAGCGCCTACAGGGCACTTGGCGATTGGAGTCCTATGTCGCACTTCCCACCCCAGCATCTTTCGTGCAGAGACCTACGTACCCCATGACTAAAGATGTCCAAGGCCTAATCATGTACACCTCTGACGGATACATGGCTGCACAAATGCTCATCCCAGGTCAGACCGGCATCGATGAGAGCACGCAGTCCGAGTGGTCCGAAGCTGCAAAGCGCTCATTCACATATGCTGGACCATACTACGTCAGTAACGATGGGCCTGGAAAACAAGAAGTTTTGAGACATCATTTTGAGCTTTGCATCTTGCCGCAGAGAGTTGGCGAGATAGAGTTTAGTTCTCATCACTTTGAGGAGAAGGATCAAGTTTTGGTGTTGGGTGGCAGTGAGACTACGTTGAGCAAGGTTGACGAACGGATTCCTGTGCTGAGGTGGCGACGAGTTAAGGATAACACTGGTGCGAAGCCGCCGACTGTACTGCCGTCAATCACACTGGGCTAATCGACACTCCCGGCCGTTTACGGGCAGGACGTACACACGTGATCTGGCCATAAGACGTTCGTCTTTCGCACTGCGACTTTTTCGCAAATGCTCTGATTTCAGACCATATACCCGTACTGCAGCATCCCAGTCTCTGCTTCCACCTGACCCGCCTTTCTGTTCCGGAAGTATGGATATGTGCCCAGTGCCATAGGACAGATGATGCCACTAGCTGCCAAGGACGACAGCACCGTGCCGCCAGTGCGATGTTCAGGGCAATCATAATCTGGAAGGAAGTGACTGCGGTGAATATGTGGTTGCGAATCCGAGCCACTTCACTATGGCCTGAAAGAACTAAGTCCAGGTTCAGGCTGTGAGAGCTCATGATCAGGGCCAACACGAGTCCTCGAACCTTGACATTAGTCAGAGCATCTTTCAGGCCTTGCTTGATGCTGCCTTCATCATCTGTATCTTCGTTTGCAGCTTGTAACACCCGCCCCGCTACCGAGCGGTGTTCTTGTGACGTTGGTCAGCCTTTCTGGCCGGATCATGGGAATCAGGGAGCAGCCACAAGGCAAGCACGCCAACGAGCATATTACCAACGTCTTTGATAATGTACAGCCATCTCTAGCTGGTCAGTTTACCTTTCCCATCAAGCCCGTCAAGCACACCGGCTGCGAGTATACCACCAGAGCCACTGGCAATGCTGCTGCCGCCGTACATGATAGCTACGCGAGCGGCGATCTCATTGCTTGTACCACGAGCTAACCATCACCCTGGATGCGGTTAGCAACCTCCACATCACACATCAAGCGGCATCCCTACAGAGTTCCAGGAAAGAAAGGACTTTCTTAATGTGGCTGCCCTTAGTCTCTATACTCCGTAGCCACACCATGGATCATGCAATCGGTAGTGGAGTGGACGTGCTGGAGCTCTTGCAGCGCAGATATGCACCAGCGGATAACCGCGGAAAAGCTATACAGCCAAGACGACCATCGAATACTGACATGGTGGGGTACAAGTTGAGCGGAAATGCATCCCACTTTACGTCAGCTATGGTATCTCTGCAATTCTGCTGAACTCCACATCGGGCGCTGGGACGCGTTTTAACTGCAGAAAACTGCGACTGTACTGTCCAAGACATTCACCCGACCACACCTTCGCTGAGCTTCTTTCGATTTGCGGGTCACAATGTCCACCTGCGGACTCACCTCTTTCGATCACGACATCGGCACTGCATCGGGCGTCTCCACGAACGACCAGGATATGACCAGCAAGGTGAGCTACTGTCTGTGATGTGACTCTTCTTCGTTATGTCTGCTTCGTTGCAACATACTCAAATCCATACAAGCATACCTGATCCATAAGCAACTCACAATATGCCTGTCGCCGAACACTTCACGCTCAACACTGGCGCTAAGATCCCAGCAGTAGGCTTTGGTACTTGGCAAGCTGCCCCTCATGAGGTCGAACGTGCTGTCGAGGAGGCACTGAAGCAAGGTTACCGCCATATTGATGGCGCAGCCATCTATCGCAACGAGAATGAAGTTGGCAAAGGCATCAAAAATTCCGGTGTGAAGCGGGAGGACATCTTCCTGACTGGCAAATTGTGGAACAAGGATCATCGCCCAGAACATGTCGAGGCCGCATTGGATGCATCACTGAAGGACTATGGCACTGAATACCTGGACCTTTATCTCATGCACTGGCCTGTGTAAGTCATACCTCAACGACCTGCACGCTGCAATCCTAACAAAGAGCAGAGCATTCGCCCCGGGCGACAAATGGTTCCCCCTCGACTCCGACGGCGTGTTCAAGCTCGATTCTATCGATGTCTCCGAGACTTGGAACGCTATGACCAAACTTCTCTCCACAGGCAAAGTCAAAGCCGTAGGCGTGTCCAACTTCAACATCCGCCGCCTCGACGACCTTCTCGAGAAGACCTCTGTCATCCCAGCAGTAAACCAAATTGAAGCACATCCTTATCTACAACAAACAGAACTCACTCAGTATTGCAAGGACAAGGGAATCCTCGTACAAGCGTATTCTCCTCTTGGTAACAACCAGACTGGCGAGCCACGGACTGTTGACGATCCCAAAGTTCATGAGGTTGCGAAGCAGGTTGGTCTGGATCCCGGGGCGTTGCTTGGAAGCTGGGGAGTTCAAAGGGGGACTGTTGTGTTGCCAAAGAGCGTGACGCCTTCGAGAATTGCTACCAACCTCAAAGTAAAGGAGCTACCGGAATCTGCATTTGATGCGCTCAATACGCTCGAGAGGCACAAGAGGTTCAATGCGCCGTATCGGTGGGGTGTGGATATCTTCGATGAGACGGGCGAGGACAAGGTTACGCAGATCGCGAAGGAAAGCGCTGCGGATAACAAGACGAAGTTCACGATATAGATGATTTGATCTAATCCATAACAACTTGACGTGGCAAGAAAACAAAAAGAGAGGTGTGTCCACAGTACAGATATAGGATGTTTTGTAACGTGATACAATCGGTTTCTAAATAAGTATATAGAGGACCCAACACACGCTTGCTGTGAGGATATTTCAGCCTACAGCCTAACATGTCGACCATGTACTTATATACCAACATCCCCGACTAAGGTCATACATCAATCGACATTATTGGCCCGTGGACGCCGTTTCAGGACGTGACTATGTTATCAAAGTGCTTTGCATTGCTACAATGTGTCCAGCTGGCTTGGAAGGTCAAAAAGGCGCCTCTTTTCGTGACGAGAAAGGACATTCCGGGAGTTGACTTACTGAGGCGTCGAAGTGAACGGCTCTCAGCGCTCTCATATGCTGTCTCTGTAGTGATGACTCGACACAGCCAGACTCAAGGGGGTTTGCCACAGCATCTAGAAATCCCGTACGAAAAGGGCACGTTGAGCTGCACAGTGTCTCAGAATTCACACCTGCTTGAGCCTATCCTTCTTCGGCTCACGCGTTTGAGGACATGACAACCTCGACTTCTCCTCTTCACGCGCACTCTTGCTTGTGTTCATGACGACAACATCATGATGAACCTCGAGACAAGATCTGCATCCGGTTGACTTCATCCTTTCGCTTCCATCATTGGAAATTGAACGAACGTGCATTATCGTCTGGTTGTGGTGGTCACAGCCATGGTGGCGAAACATGAGCATTATCTCTCGCCGCAGGTCATCATTCCTGGGTACGACAGGATACGCAGAACGAAGGAAAAGGCATCAATCAGCCCCCATGGAGCAGACTCCATCCCCACTCCTGGACCGTTCGCACAGCCAGTGCAAACGACCGAAGAAGGTACACGTGCCGATAGCTTGCCAGCGGGAATCATGAGCCTTCCCCCAGAGTTACTTGATGAAATCATGGCCCATGTTCTAATCAGCTCCAAACCCATCACTCTTCGCGAGCCTCAAGAGCGCCGCTGGGCTAAAGAGCTTGCCGACCTGCGCAATGAGTCTCCAGGACCAAGCAGAAAACGCCGTAGCGCGCCGGGCAAACGACGACCAGCCATGCGGAAGTCACCTCTACTGAAAGCGCTACTTGTTTGTAAGGATTTCTACTCTCCTGGAATCAATGCTTACTATGGAAAGAATACTTTCCACTTCGACAATGTGCCACATTGGCGGCTGTGCAAAGCGCGTTTCACCGACAAGCACAGACATACTATCAGGCGGGTACAGCTGGATTTGCAGTGGGTCGACAGGAGTCCCGCTCCTGCTCGGATGATGGCTGCACAGTTTACGCTCAAAGGGCCAGTGCAGCTTAGCGAAGTTTATCCTTTTGATGAGGATCCATTTGCTGATCTAGAAAAGATCAACTTCATACAGTTGAACTGCACGCACACTGGCCCTGGATGGTACAAGCTTACTTCAGGTAGTGGAGCAAGGCTTGCGAAGGCGCAGATTGAGGCGAAGGTGAAAGAAGTATGGCCAAGCAAGGTTGCGGAGTTCGCTTTCAAGTACCCGAATGACTGGGCTATGTTTCCTGATAGATAAGCTACGCAAAGATCCCCTACCGACTACCTAGCAACCTCTTGCCGGCGAGCTGCGAGTGACGCTCAAGCTGGTCGTCCAAACTCTTCTGCTCTCGGACCAAGCTTGCCGCACTGTCAGGCATATCTGAGAACGTCAGCGGGATCCCAATGTTTCACATGAGGGATGTGGCAGATCGTTACCTCGCGGAAGTGGAATCTTTCGATGATTCCTTCCCACCTTCAACGCGAAGGACAAAAGACCAAACCCCAGCTGGAATGCCAAACGGAAGACCTGTTAGCTCCTCCATGGACAAGCACGCCTGACTTGAAGCTCCCGGGTGAATTCGAGACAATCCTTGTCAGAAGCTTCTAGAGCTGCTTGTGCTGCCTTCTGAGCGATCCCAATAGTAACAACAAAGTTCGTCATTTCAATCATCTGTATATCGGACATTGTCTAGTGTGGTTCAACAATCCAGCCCACTCGCCTTCCAGTCAGCCGCAATCCTTTCGATGCGCGTCCGATAAAATAGTCTTCTCTTCCATTTCATGAAAAGAAGCAGGATGAACGAGCGGCCGGTTCTTGACAAGGAGCCGTTCGAATGGGGGCATCATAAATCAGTATGAGATTGAGGCAGATGCAGGAATCCGCCACAGCTTGCCAGTCCTGCTCATTCAAGTACGCTCCAGATGGTAGCGCAGGTGAGCTTAGGAGGAAGGCTGTGATCCGTATATCACCCTCATTCTGTGAGGCTCAATGAAACGCCGCAGCTTTTCGCGCGCAAACCTTCAGAGGTCGCCAGCGCGAAAACTCCAATGGTAGGAGGCTTGGAATCCTACCGACAAATTTCACGCGATCGAGCAGTCCGATGAGTGTCTGGTCGGTGTAGGAAAACCTTCTTCAGGCTCGAGAGTAGCAAATAACGTATTTAGAGACCCAGAGACGCCGCCAGCTACGATTACGCAGTTTTCATTCACCAGTGTACCGCGTAATGCCTCCAGTCATTCAGGACACATGAGCTGCGGCAGCCTTACGAAAGTCTAAGCTGGCCGATAAGTGGCACATAGCTGTTCTCTTCTTTGTTTCATACAGCCTCGGCCGTAGCTTCCAAGGCGATAGAGCATCTCCAGCGCCGTGTCGTGGTACACAGTGTTATGTAAATCCGGCTACATCAGCATGCCAAAACGACGTCCGTCCGTCGTTGTGCTGTGTTGAACTATATGTCACTGCAGCTCCGGTGAGAACTCAAGAGCATCTCCGCCTTCAAAGGGTGGTGGTGGCACTGTTTGCCTTAGTTTAGCAAGTAAACCCTGCATTTACTCGCTCTTTCCTAGCTTGCTAGAAGGTCGAGATCGGGATCGCCGGCCCGTGCTAAGTAGCGTCATCGTCGAGTGGGATGATACATGTAGCCGCGAACTTCTCTGATTAGCAATTCAAGCAAATACTTCCCCTCCTTCACTACACTTCACGCCACCTCTTGCCATCAATCACAGGGGGCGCCAAAGCCAGCGCCTGATATACATCCTTCATCATGGCTCCTGCAGTGTTGATCGACAACACGCCCGACTTTGATACGATGGACTTCGAAGTGCCCGCACCCAAATCCGCCTCTCGCGCGACTCCTCGAACACTTCTCCTTGCACCTCCTTCAGTAGCCTCGCATCCTGATACGCTCACACAAGTAGCTGCCGCATATGATCGAAATGCGACCGACATTCAGATGCTGGACAGACTTGCTGCTGGGCTGGTCGCACTGCCCGATGACACATACGATGTGGTTCTTGTCCTCACAGATGTCGACCGAACAATGCAGGAGAGCTCGAGAATAATGAACAGAGATGTGATGCAGCGGATAGTGCAAGCACTGAAAGCGGGTGGACGATTAAAGTCGCAGGACGGCAGTTTCGGTGGCACGCCCGGCGCTCATCAGACTGAGGCCATCTTGGCAGGCTTAGTGAAGGGTGAAGGGGATGGCATGATGAAGCCAGATAGTGGGGCAGCGCCGCAGACGGTAAAGCTCAGCTTCGGCAAGAAGAAGTCCAATGCGGCGGCTGTCCCTGCGAATGTTGTGGAGGCAGTGAACACAGCGAAGAGGAAGAGTCAAGATATCTCTACTGGCAGTGGCCTACTCGCACAGACTGGCAGCAATGGCGTAGTGCAGGCCGCACCAGCTGGAGTGGGATTCGTAAACAGTAACGACGACTTTGATCGAGGCTATGATGATGAAAGTGGATATGACAATGATGATGAGTTCCCTGACGATGAGCAGCTAGCCAATGCTGAGAAGATTGATCCTGATACGCTTTTGTCAGAGGCGGATAGGCAAAGGCCGCTTGTAATTCGTGAGTATATTCTCCTTCGCTTTCATTGATACGTGCTAACACCTTTTAGCTGAAGCATGCAAGCCTAATACTAAGAGGCGGCGAGCCTGCAAGGACTGCACATGTGGTCTTGCACAGCGCATTGAAGCTGAGGACAAGGCGAAGAGAGTAGAAGCAGACGCCAATCTCGCCAAGCTCAAAGCTGACGATTTGACCGAGGTCGATTTCACAGTGCAAGGCAAGGTCGGCTCATGTGGTAACTGCGCGCTGGGCGATGCCTTCAGATGCGATGGCTGCCCATATATTGGTATGCCAGCCTTCAAGCCTGGTGAGGAAGTCCGCCTGCTGAACAATGAAGCTCAATTCTGAGATGTTGGACGATGACAATGTTGTATGACTGGTACGCTAGGTATGCGGGATTTCGGTCTCGTTGTTGACGATGGAGGGCACGACTATTTAGACACGCAGGCAGTGAACATGTGACTGCTCGAAGGAAGATCGTAGATCCAGTACACAGACTAGACAAGGCTACAGGCTGGGCCTACTACCCGATGTGGCAGCGAAGTCGTGGCGAGTATGGCAGTGATAAAGTACCTGCCATCACATGCATTCACTTCATGTCAACTCGTCATAGCCGACGCTAGTGACGGTAGCTATCCGCCGCAGCAGGGATTAGGCCGTTTGTGCACGGGCTTGGACATATCAAGCCGACGACCTCGCTATACAAGACAAGACCTTAACAATCACCACACGCCACCATCACGACCACCGCAAGGCAGCTTGATGACCAACGCACAACAGCTATCACATCACGAGCTTGACGTTACAACCTCACACTGGGCAGCACCTGCTTCTGCTTCACCTCCACAGGCCGAAGACAATGTCGGCCTAAACAATGCTTGAATAACGACAGTATCACGGCATCGTTGCCATCACGAAACCTCACTACATACATCACAACCTCTTCGTTGCATACCACAAGTCACCAACTCACATATTATTGGCATCGGCTTCGGCAGTACATTAGCAACGGCATCGGCTTCAGCAACCACGACATCGACATGGCCGACTCCACCAACGCCCATCGTGATCGCATGGACTCTGGAAGCACTGACGCTGAGAGACATCGCGCCATGTCTGTGTTCTCGGAAGGTCATGGCTACATCTCAACTGCACCGACCTCACCTGCCTCATCTTATGGAGATTGCTACAACGGCGACAAGGACATTATCGAGATTGATCAGAAGACCTTCGAAGCCAGCGCTCAGCAGCACGCAGATGACCTCACCAGCCACCCAAAAAAGATCATCGATGGCAGCACGTTTGGTGGCATCGATCCGATCCACACCTGGCTTCGTCAATCCGGCTGTGAACCGAGGTGTTGGGTCGAAGAGCGCCAGCGCAATCGACGGTATGCTAGGCCGCCGACTACGAAGCGGAAGCGCACTGCACAAGGGGCATCGGATGTGGATCACCCATTCATCAACCCGGCTCGCTACGGTCGTCTGCCATACAGTCGGGAGGATAACTTCACATCTGGTCTAGACATGTGGAGTGACCCGGAGGAGACTTCGGAGCAGTTCTGGGGCAAGGTCAGCCAGGCTTGGAAGTTGAGCATGCACTATGAGAGCGTGGAGGAGAGACGCGACTCCTTCGAAATGAGCAGTTTCGATCCTGCTGTGCTGACGTCTGAGGCTCATCGCGATAAGCTTGAGGCCTGTCAAGCAGATCAGTACGGTAATACAGCCACACCAGAATATCGGCATGTGGAGGACAGGCGCGCTGCTAAGGTCAATGCTACGAAAGCACGCCTGCCGCAGTTCAAGCAGGACTGGTTCGTGCAGGAGTTGAGTGTGGGAGATACGTGGTAGTGGACACGTCAAGTTGAGATCAGACGACGGCGAGCGTAGCTGGCCGTGCAATGATATGGTAGATTGTGAGAGTCTGATACTGCTGGGAGTCGCATAGACATCCGAACCAAGTTCTACAACCAATTCGAGTCCCCGGATTGAATAGTGTGCTCCTGAAGTAGCCAAGAATGACAGTATCCCGAGCGGAACATGGAGTCTTGGATATCGATACTGTGTACCTGTTCGCAAGTACTGTCCTCCACGCTTCGTTACAGCGTCAATGATGGCTACACTATGTCGTTCCCTCCGTGTTTACTGGCCACGAGAGTACCAAGGCTATCCGGGCAGGATTCCCAGCATATCTACACGGCCGAGACCGCAGATTCCTGGCGTCATTCAAAGATCTTGACTATTCAACTGAAATCGTCTGGCATCTCATTTACATTGAGCAATGTCGCTTACGAGGTCGTACTCCGCCATTTGTAAGCAAGAATGTATCTCTCATCATGTATTTCCCCAACTCTCCTCCGCGTCCTTTCGCTTCTGGCCACGGCCCAATACCTCGAGCCGAATTGTTGCAGTCATGATACCGGCTTCGACATCCATGTCACTGCCACCGCCCATCAAGCCCAAAAGCTCTCCCTGATGGCAGACTACCTGTCATCAATCCTTCCACAATCCCCAGCCTCTCCTACGCCCAAGCTCACATCCGCATCGACAACCAAACTGTGATCGATGGCGAGGGCGCAGCAGGAGACCCCGCCTCTCTCAGTGAGTGTCTCCGCCCCACTCCCGGGTCAGTCAGATCCAACCTACAGCGCCGCAGTCACCTCCCAATCCAAACCGTCTCACCTCTTCTGTGGCCCAATTGGCTCGACTGCGCCATTTCCCACCGCGAAGCATACCCGAAACCTCAGGCGGACTTTGTTGGCATGGCCCCTCCCTTCATGGCCTACTATGCAGTAGCTCATACCAACACGGAATGATTCCGCACCACGATAATGGAATGTCTCTTATACCAGGACCTGGGGATCTGGAGTACGGGAAATGGACGAGCTGCTGTGGGTATAGCGAAGGTATTGGGGACATTGATGCGTTGGTCTGTGACGGCGGGACATGGGAATTCCATGAGAATCTGTTCGCTTGAATTGGGGAGCTCCTGGAAGCGACGGTGAGGGCGTAGAAGGATGAGAGTGGATCGTTGATCTATCATTGGGATGGTGCGAGTTGATTTGGGGCAAGTCCGGGCACGAGTTTGATTGTGGCTGTGGTGTGTAGAGTCGTGGTGTTGCAGTGCGCAGCTGAAGAGTTGTTCGGTGGTGGTGGTGGAGACAATTTCGAGATGCAGAAGCCGCAGAGACTAGGCAAAGATGAAACGGGAGGGGAACAGTGCTAAATTTGGATGTAAGTAACACAGTAATATGCTGCAGTGGCCGATCGTACTCGTATCGCTGTGACAGACGATGTTGACCAAGACGGCGTTGCAAGAACGGCAGTCAAGCTGCTCTCTTGAGGCGACCGTAGACCGTACACGCGAGGTAGTCCAGAGGGAAGGAGTTTCCCGATCTTTATGTATGCTGCATGGAAGATTGTTGCAGAGTCGGCATATGCAAGGAACAGAAGTGAGCATCAGAGTATCAGTCCAACTTTGGTGCCATCAGATGCATAGAGGTCGAAAACGACTGTGAGCATCTTCAGCGACCTCTTATCGCCACAGCAAGCGCCACACATCGATGGGTCAGCCCGCAAGAGCAGCACGAGCTTGTATAGGTAGATACAGCCAATCAAACTCGTCTCTCTGGCCCGCCCAGATACTCATCAGAGTCGGCCATATCGAGTGGAACGAGCTGGAAGTCGACCACGGCCGCACCGCCTTGGCTTCAGTACACGCTGTCTCAGATCTCAGCTTAGCATACGCCAGGATTCTGCCGTACGTCGATCCTCAGTCGCAAATCTGACTTGTCGTTGTAGCTCCAGGCATCACAGCGGCGACATGGCGGAGCCCTGCGGCCGATATTTGGCCCAGTCTTCCAGGCTTAGAACTCCGTCCCGCTGGTGATGACTTCGGAAGGCGCGACACACCACAACGGGTTCCTTGGCTGGTGGCAAGAATGTCTTGTTTCATGGTCGGGACAACCGGATGCAGAGGTGCATGGACATATTCTGATATAATTTGGGAAACACCAGACGACCGAGTGCTAATATAAACAGGATCCTGACAGTTGTTGGCAATGAATGTCCATGATCAGGAGCGACGGATGGACTTGCAATGGAATGCGATGCTCATGAACCATCTAGCTCGATACGGCCAAGCATATCCTCAGCAGCCTCTGGCTGGGCTTTCGTATCCTCAGCATCAGCATCGACAAACCAGAGATGGTCGCCATAGGAGATACAAAGTTCTTCGCCTTTCTGAATGTCTTTCAAAGCACGATAAACGATGACTTCCTTATCGAGTTTTCTGGTCCAGCCGACGTTCTGACAACTCGTAGAGTGGTTGAACATTGATCCAAGCCCAAGAACAACCGCCTGAGTGGTTACTACCTTGCCAGTACTGGTCCTCACAGGCCAATTGTACGTGTAGTGATATAGTGAAGTTTTCTCTATGTGTTGGACATTTTCCTTGGGGTCTAGGATCAGCACTGGCGATATGTCTACAATGGTTCCTGCTGAGATGGGGGCACCTGCGAAGACGCCGCGGCCTAGCATTTTGTTAGTAGGTATTCTCATTCGCGGCAAGTGAGCGCAAAGTGAGTGAATGTTCGCACCTTTAGGCGTATCCAGGCCGAGATTGAGAGGCCGAAAACGTTCCAGCACAATCGAATCATTCGCTGTATCTCCATCGACAGCCATGGTTCAAGAGCCTGTAGATATGTTATGATGTGCTAAGGATAATCATGATGTTTGTGTGGGAGCAAAGATAGATCCTATATATTCTTGCCTCACAAAAGCTCGTCCTCAACTCGTAGCCCCACATCGTCACCTCTCGTTCCTTCCCTCAAGCCATCCATGTCCATTTCCAGACTGCAGGTGCCATCTGCACCAACACACGCCAGACATGGCAGCGTCAACTCCGTCCGGACGTCGACCGAGATATCCGCCGGTGGCATGGCATCCCATACTCGTCAACGATCAGGTACGATCTCCGGACCACACAGCATCAGCTTGAAAGTCCTCCGCCTTTCCCGCCCATCTCTCGCGGCGCAAACACCCCTCCCGATAACAAACTTCGGCAATGGTCTCGACATCTCTTCGAGAGCAGGTCTCGCCTGTCCAGACGGCGACGATACCTCCACCCTGCCTCTTGCACCACTTTTGACATTACCGGCGGCATTCGGGGCAGCATATGTAGGCGAGACGTTCGCGTGCACGTTATGCGCCAATAATGAGCTGGAAGAAGGCGATAAGAAGATCGTCAGTGCGCTGAAGATCACAGCGGAATTGCAGACACCGAGTCGTCCAGAAGGGATAGCATTACAGCTCGAAAAGGCAGGTAAAGCAGAAGACGGTGATGATGGCGGGAATGTGAAGCTAGGTGCTTCCTTGCAGAGGACGTTGCGATATGAGTTGAAAGACGAAGGACCGCATGTGTTGGCTGTGACTGTCACGTATACGGAGACACTGCATGGAAGGGAGGAACCTGCTAATGGAGGCAGAGTGAGGACGTTCAGGAAGTTGTATCAATTCGTATCGCAGCAGCTGTTGGCTGTGCGTTCGAAGGTTACTGAGAGGAGGAGACGTGAGGAGGATGCCTCGCGGCAGTGGATCCTTGAGGCACAGTTGGAGAATGTAGGTGAGGCGAGTGTGGTACTAGAGAAGGTCGATCTCAGTGAAAGGGAGGGCATCAGTAGTCGGGCAGTGAATGGTGATGGTGAGAACGAGGGTAAAGTATTGAAGCCGCAAGATGTGGAGCAGGTCATGTTCCTATTGAGCGAGTTCAGTACATTGGAGGAGACGGCGGAGAGGGTCCCACTAGGACAATTGAACATCTATTGGCGAAGCGCGCTTGGCGAAAAGGGCAGCTTGACGACTGGATGGCTCGCAAGTAGACCTCGATGAAGAAAGGTAGCGTTGGAATTGATGGTGTCTGTCTTGGTATGTCACGTTGTCGTGGGCTGGTCTCCATACGCAGGACGTTGCAGTTACCCCGAGTCTCGCTGGCAACCAATACCTTCGACATACTGGACGGCTGCGTGCCTGTTTGAAGAGCTGTTTGACTTGTGCCATTGAGAGCCCCAGCGTGCACTTGAAGAAGCCGGACTCATCCATAGCAGTAGGCACTGTGCGCATCGGTGGCTGAGCGTTCTTCACACGGATTCGCTCAACAACTTTACGAGGTTATTACGCGTCAATGTGTCTTCCACGCATGCATGGCCATGGATGCCACGGCACGCATCATCAGGTACCGGCACGGTCAACTTTCCACCACGGCTGTATCCAGACATTGCAAAGCACGCCGTGCTGCTTTGGGGCATCGCCAACAACGTCGTCGCAAACGACGGGCCATCTCGGCAGGAAGCGAGAGAGAATGAACGATCACTCTTTGCAAAACGATGTTGGTACTAAAGAAGTGTTGTAGATTCCTACACCCTCACTCACATCCTTGCCATGTGCTCTGAAAGGAGATCTGTATTTAGTGGTGAGGACCAATAGCATGCGAAACGAATGCCATGTGGTGTTCGTGCAACAGCGCCCGTACCGTAGGACACTGAAACGTGCCGATCTCCGAAGGCACGAGATTCCGTAGTGAAGACTATTTGTGGATACGTAGTGTTGGTACCATTTTGACTTCTTGTTAGCGCTATGGCGCGTTTTTGAGGCGGCCGTTGGAAATGCTCTCGAAATTCGTGAAACAGGAGATCGAGCAACATGTACTCCTTCCTATGGTTGTTGTGGGAGTTTGGCTGAGACATGTGCCGTGGTTTGGCGATGCGATGAGGTCGTTGTGTCATCGGGGATATCCTTGTTTGTGTAAATGATTTCAGATACCAGATTCATCGCTCTCCGTTGTGCCATTGGGGCGGGAGCAAGGATTTTTATCGAAGACCGCTCTCCGTTATTGCCAAAATTGAGGTCTTGAGATTGGAGTTGTGCGTCGTGTTATTACCAGGAAGTTAGAGGGCGAACATAGCTTCACACTCACTGGCTGCTCGTGGTCGTACGCTTGTACCAATAGAACTAAGGATCCTAGCGCTCTGCCAGCAGGGTTTGGTGGGCCATGTCTAGATGGTGGTCCCAGTCTGACTTTCTCATGGTTGATGAGTTCAATGTTGAGGGCGTGATGAAGGTGTTCGCGATGGCATTTGTTCTTCTGACATTCAAATGCTGATAGTGTCTGCTGTGTTCTCGTACGCATGGCACTGCGATACGGCATGTATTCACAGCAACCACCGGGCACATGCTAGCTTGGTGTGCTCACAGGTTGGACCTGCAGTTGCGGCGAGACGAGGAGCACTAGAACTAGCCGGCAGCCGAGCATGCATCAAGCTGTTGTGCCGCAAATCGTATCGACAGAATGCTATTTGATGCTTGCTATGTCGAAGGATGGGGTACCTCGATAGATGTATTGCTTGGGCTGCATCCACTGCCGCCAGGCCTGAATGCTGGAAAGTTGTTGAACAAGGATACGCACTGCGATGGTTCCGTTCCCCCCACGCCACGACGTATCTACGTTCGCCTGCGCTCTGGTATTGCTCTGCACTGTTCTTCATCAGTCAATCGGCGCCTTGGCCAACTGACGGGCCGCTAACACAACGGTCTTCTTTTTGGCTCCAGACTTTCCCTGCTAGGCCGAGTCGACCCAGGGTCTGTTTACGACGCTATCCACACACGCATACTAGTTCGTCTATGTGGGCAGCTAGATAGTGCAGACAATGCTGGGACAACCCTTCTCCTCCTCTCCAACCGTCCATCCTCAAACGCCCGTTTTGTATAGCAGACCTGAGACGAGGCTGGACAATTGACTCAGCGCAACAGCACTGGCCCGACGCAGGGACACAGACGCAGGTCCGAGGAAGTGACGGCTTTGGGCCAGCATTCCACGGTTCCGCTCACTTTAGTCCCGCGAGATTCAGAGCGCCACGTTTTCCGGCAGCGGAACGTCTCTTCACAGACACGCGAACGACTGACGACCGGGTAACGAGAGCGATAGCAGCGGTAGCTTGGGGTGCAGTGTCACTTCGAAAGGGACCCTACCGGCACGTTGGGCGGACGGGGTGTCTATTGACGCCATATCAGCCATATCAGCCATATTGCCTCTGCAGCGGCTACGCGATCGACCGACAGCAGGATCGCACACCGCACCAGCTCGCCGTGCCACAGTCAGCCAGTCCGCGACGGGCACGCACCTCTGACACCTGCTAGCGGTTAGGCAGTGCAACCAACACATGTAATATCCAACGCAGACTCGAGCAAATTTGCATGCAGCTCAACATATGAGCTAGCGCCTTTCGCCAAATCCACTCCAGTGTGCGGTGCGGTATAGCACGCCCATTCCTTGATCGACCGGCACTTCGAAATCCTGTTACTACCTTTCACATGGCTCCCGCTAAGCCAAGCAACAATGCCTCCAGCCCCTCATCAACCGGCGATACCTCCGCACCGCTCGCCGACTACTTTTTCATAGCAGGCATTGAGTCTGCGCAGGTCTACGATGAGAAGGTCGTTGCGGCGCCTCCTGCGGCCCCAGTCGAGGACACGATTGACGAGGATCGAGAGTTAGAGATTGATAGTGCCAATAATGGTCGTCCCACCACGCCAGGCTCGCCTACGGACGCCATGCAGAGGAGATCACGCTACAGCTTCGAGGCGAGAAAGAGCGTTGGCAGCGTTGTCAATGCTGTGGACGAGAAGATTACATCAAGCAATCGCAGCAGTACAACAATCAGAGCAGTACAGATTGGCGGTGGATTAGACGACGATGCCTTTGCGGAGGCGCTTAAGAAGTTCGCTACGGAGAGGGACAGTTTTATGGAGGACATGCATATTGCTGCAGGCACAGTCACGCCGCAGAACCCACAAAAAAGAACAACTGCTCACAGACCAAAGACTGTTCGCATTACCCAGGACGAGAACTCTCCTGGCGCCAATGGCATTCAAAGAGGTGTGGGAAGTCTACGAAGACGCTTATCTGCTCGCCCGACCACGAAAAGGGCCTCAAGTCGAAGCTCTGTGCGGCAATCGAAAAGGCTGAGTGGTTATAACAGTGTCATACCATCACCACAACCATTCAAGACAACAGCGGACATGCATCCATTGGCACGAAGGTACGAACCAGTCTTGCTGGACAGATATCCAACCAAGACCATGGTAGACGAATCGAAACGACGAACGCCCTTTCCGGATTATGTTCCTATGTTCACATTCCCGAACGATGTAACTGTGGTCACGTCAGACGAGAGGCCAAGATCGACATGGCACGGTTTCGCGATGACGAATTCTGACAACAGCAAACTCTATGGTGTAGTCGTGACTATCTGGGTACCTTTGAACAACACCGCTTCAGATGCTCTCGAGCATCAATGCGAAGTGTGGAGGCAAGCGAACATGAAACCGGAGGAACGAGAGCTGGCCAACAGTCTTGGCGAAAGACTGTCCAATGAGCGAGCGAAGCTCAGCAGACTTCTTGCAGAACTGCCAAGCGTAGTGTCTGGCTCTGAAGAGCGAGATCAACTCGAGGATGAGATCGCTGCAGTAGAGGAGAAGATCGGTCTGATGACGGATCTTTTGAGGCCAGTGAGGCATGGGGCGGCATCCAAGATCGAAGGCTTGACTGAAGGCGACACTGGCTTCTGGATACCTCGAGCCTATGGAGTACTCGGCAAGGATGCGAATATGACGAGCTTCTGGAAAGAATGGTTGAAGGCAATTGTGATACCCATGACGAACGGAGCGATTCTGCGAGTGCCGGCATCTTCGCCCAAGGTCGGCCTATGGCAACCTCTAGAACGATATGTGTGCAATCTCTGCATTGAGGCGCTAAGCCCGATCACGTCCATCACACAGGTTGAAGTGGCGATACGAGACCTAAGGCTATACGCTCGAAAAGAGGCCATCAACGAGCTTCCAGGCTCGCGCAACAATGACATCTATGCGATCTTCCGATGCCTTACGATACCAAACATCATCACCTTGTTCGAATACGCTTTAGCTGAGTCGCGCATTGTCCTGATCTCTTCGCATACGGCAATGCTTCAGCTGGCATGTCAGGCACTCACTAGCTTGATGTATCCACTGAAGTGGACTGGAGTCATGATTCCTATCCTGCCCTATCGCTTAATACAGGCCCTGGAAGCGCCATGTCCGTACATTATTGGTGTGGAAAAACGCTACGAAAACTGGGAGCAGCATATTCCCGATGATGATTTCTGTTTGGTCGATCTGGACACCAACGAGATCAAGAGCACGGAGGCGCCCACCATGCTACCAAGACCACAAAGGAGAAAATTGCAGGCACTCTTACAAGCGGCAGCGCCACACCATATTCGTCACGGCGTGTCAGTTGGGCCTCCGCCTTATGCAATCGAGACTTACCCATACGACATGTTTTCGTCGGAGAACCCGCAAGTCTTCACGTCAAGAGCAGCGCCAACGACACTCGCAAACTACGTCAGCGAGAGCTCCACGACTTTCGGAGATGTCAGCAGCCTTCCAACGCTGTCACGACAGACTGTTCTCAACGCGTTCGTATCGCAACGTCCCGATTCTGCTCATCGCCAGGGTGAGCGACCTTCGACAAGTTCTACCAGTAAACACAGCCAATCGTCAAGCGCATCGCCACCATCACCTACAACGGCACCATCGCCAGTCTCAGTCAACTTTCCAGTGACGCCAGTGTCGCGGAATGACTCTGGCTATGGCCTACAGGCTTCTCTGCGCGAAAAGCGGTCTGGTCACTTCACCGACGGCTTATCACGCCGCAATTCAGCTGTAATGTCTCTCTTCAACGCACGCAACCCCTTCCATGACAAGACTAACTCCCTCGACCATCAGCTCGGTGTCGACCGTATGAACACTATCCGAAGGCCTAGCGCGCCCACACTTGGAAATCCGAATTCAGCACCAACTCTGGGCCATCACCCAAGCATGTCGACTTCGACACTTGGCGGCGTGACTTTCAATGGAGCAGGTTCTACCTATGCACCAAGCGTGTATGCCCAAAGCACGATCGCAGCGAGTACTGTCATGCAGCCACAACTCATGCAGCCAGTCCACGATGACGACACAACGAAATGGGTCGAAGGTCACTGCTTGCAGCGCCGCTCCAGAGACCCCAAAGTATACTGCACTGTTTGTGATGAACGTTGCGATGAGGTCGTTTTCAGATGCAATGGTATGTTGTGCTTCCTGCACTCTGTTTCCAACCTTGCTAACAAGAACATAGGCTGTGGTATTACTGTTCATGGTCGTTGCGCTCCAGCAGTCTGCGTTGTATGCCCTGTCGCTTTCCGCGCAGATCAAGTACGAGCGGCATTCGTGCGCTGCTTCGCATCACTCTTCTATACTTACAGACGTTATATGCAACACGCTTCCGGAGCGCACAGGAAGCAAGGCATGCATTACCATTTCAACATGGACCAGTTTCTCAGGAGCGTACCGCACGGCGACAGTGAATACATGAATATGCTGCGACAAACACAAGCATTCAACGAATTCATCCACGAGCGTGAGTCAACACGCGCCGAGGACCCATCGATCAAGATGTTCGATGAAATCATCCTCTCGAAGCGGAACAGAGGACGAACCTCCTTCTTCTCGAAGTCAACGACCTCGTTCCTGTCAGATACCTCTGATCATCTATGGCGCTCAGCAGCAGCTACACCACCCAATGGCAAACCCGGCGATGTCCGGACGACAGCCGGAAGAACACCAGCTAAGCTGGACCCTACATTGATGAAGGAGCCGCGTTCGATACAAGGAGCGCCGCGTCTACAACAAGCAAAGACGAAACGGAAGCCTGTCGCGAGCATGCTCATCAATGCGCAAAGCGCGTCAGAGCCTTAAGAGCATATTAGACCAAGAACGTCTACGGCCATTGGCAAACACGATTATCTGTAAATTTAGACCTTTACGTTGCCCCCTGCGTCTTGGTTTGGCATCTCGGAGTTGGGAAAAAGGCAGGATGTGACATTAGAGGGATTCTCCATTCCATTGATATTGTGTTACTGGAGATTACTTGAGAAAAGCGTCGGCGTACGAGGCGCATCACACACATCTACTGGGTGAGGCAGGACTCGAGACAGGCATGCATTTTTGTTACTACTATTTCTATGGGCGGGAACCTTTGAGCAACCATCTTGGAGCAATCTGGGGTAGATTCGAGCTTGGGTACAAAGTACGTTGAGACGAGTATCATGGGGTGCATTGGGTTGAGGCTTGCTCCAGAGCATTGTAGTTGCGTCCTTCACCCATTCTAATGCATAGTCTGTAGTGTAAGAGTATCTAGCCAGGAAGAATGAAATGCATGACCACAAAGCCTTTTGGAGCATTCCCTGTTTGACGTTTCGTTGAGGCCGCTGGTAACGCTCAAGTCCTCCAGCTAACAAAGGCTCTGCCGTGCTCTGCCGTTGCACGAGTATGGCAAATTACGAGAGTACCTACAAGAGACATACGTAGGAGGGGTACGAGAGGCATTGACTTTGTATCCATCCGCTGTACCGGCAACACTGGGTCGCCAAATCCACGAGCTTAGCAGGGACCAGAATAAAGCTTCGCTCAACACAAATTGCCGGAATAACGCCCTAGGTAGCAAGGTAGCCGAGCACAAAGGTCTGAGCTTACAGCATCTGAAACAGAAAACAACAACCACAACACCGGCGGGGACACGATAATCATAGCACGGAGAAACGATTGCCTTCACGCCCTGTCATGCAAGGTGTTGATGGTGCTTGACATGGCCGACGTTCGCGTGATCAGATTGATACTCTCAAGAGGGACTCATGCGGCCCGCGTGGTGAGACAGCGCAGGGGATCTTCACGACGTTGAGGTCGTTCAAAGAGACACGTGATAGTAGAAGATTTGGAGACATTCATCGAGGATTGAACCGGTTTTGATATCTACTCACTTTGATCAATGCCTGGTATGTTCTGTCCTGCGGACCGACAGGCAACGCCCTTGGCAGCAAGACATACCTACTATTGCCTCTTGATCCTTGGTAACATCTTCTCCAGCCACTGCACGAGCCGCTGCTTCTGCCAGTCGTCTACGACCTGGCAGGGTTCTAGAGTTTGCTCCCAAGATTCCACCTCATGCACTTTACTGCCGATGATGCCTTCGTGCAGACCTACTGTCTGATCAGAGGCGCCTCCTTCGGCATGCACCGTCAAGGAGCCTTCGTTGATCGCACCGTAGCGGACGGTGAAATCTAAGTCCGCGGCCAGAACAGCCTGTGATTTGCTTGACAACGTGAACTGTGGTGTTTGGAGATACGTCCATTCCAGTGACTGTATGCTGTTAGCGGCCGATCCCGCATATCGAGATGTCGGTACTTACCTTGAGTTCATCGTAGCCTTTCTTGACATTACTATCATGCAACCACTCGTCCCCAACCTCAATAGCAGGCAAACTTCCGCGTTCATACTGGTTGACAAAGTGCTTTTGCACGGCGGCAATGAAGTCGTTATTGCTGAGTAAGATATTGCCAACAGGCGAGCTGACACTTTCGACACCACGAGCCGTGATGAATGGCTTTGCAGGCGAGTGCAAGTAATCAGGAATTGCATTCAGGTTCGGGCTCGACAATAAGCACGTCCCGTGATGTAGCGCTCGGTTTCTGGTGAGCTTATATGCTGAGCCGGACACTTTGAGCGGCCTGGGAGTATCGAAGTCTATAGCTTCGTACGGCGTGCTATGTGTGTCTTCAGGATCTGGGTTCATGTCACCAGTACCTTGATCCAGCACAATATCATGCCTGGCATTGACTCTGGACCTGGCAACGCCGCAGTCTCTAAGTGCTCGCACCACCATTTCGGCGTGCTTGTCTCGTGTAAAGCTCGCCGAAGGACAGATCACTGTCCAGTTGACATTTCCTTCATCGTGGAAGACTGTGCCGCCACCACTTCGCCGACGGACCAGGTCAATGTTCTCAAGACCAAGAGGTGTTGTTTGTGGCCGGGCATGAGCAACATCCAGCAACGCAAGGTTGACCTCGAGCCATGGGTTCTGGTTCCTGCCGATGATGATGCTGGGCCTATTAATGTACAGGAAAAGCACTGCCGAGTCCGGTGCGGTCTGTTGCAGTAGGTGATGCTCGATGGACAGGTTTACATAGGGATCATGCGAGCTGGAAATGTAGGATTGTATAGGCTTTTGCATGCATTCCAGTACTGAGCTTGAAAGGCATCTTCGGATCGCGAATGGTGGCCGTACAGTTCCACTGGCGTGCGCGCTCCTGCATAGATGGTGCCGTAAAATCATGGAGCCATAGCATGAACTTCGCAATTGGTGCAGAAGAAAGAAGTTCGCTACTGCAGTGTTATCCCTGATCGGCCGGCTAAAAGGCCGGCGGCAAGGCCCATCAAACCGGTCGACAAGCTACCGATCATCCAGTCGCACCAGCCAAAGCAACTTCACGCGCTCTGGCTCCGTGATAGAGATTAACGGTGTCCCGAAAAGTTGACAAAAGGAGTTTTTTTGGTGCCTTTGTTACATATCTCAACAACGAGAAAGGAACACGATGATGCGATGCTCGTGCCGGGATTAAGCTGGCGCTAGTAGGTACCTGCAGAAACGCCTTCCCTTGCTGTGCGTGGAAGTGAAGCAGAATCACTTGAAGACAACACCGCACCTTCCCTCACTCGAGCTCAAGCTCGACTCTTCTTCCCTCCTCCGCGCCTTCTTCGATCACGGCCAGAATCAGACCGACGATGCAACAATGGCGTCCGACACCAGCAGCCAGTCGTCCAGACTCCCAATGACCGTCACCGAAGTGGTCGCCTTCGTTAAGAAAGAGCTGGATGCTGATGAAGAGCGCCAGAAGAAGATTGCGCTCGCCGACGATGATGGCGGTGTGGTGCCAGACAAGGCGCACTCAGGCCACACCCTCGATCTGAGCCACAAGAACATTGGAGTACTGCCGGTGGACATCGTGATATTGATCAAAGAGCGGGTGGTGGAGAGGTAGAAACACGCCAAACACGTGCAAGAAAATGAGGCTGGCGGGCTGACCGACGTACAGACTTGCACTCTCGCACAATCCGCGTATCGAGATCCCGCTCGAGATCGCTCAGTGCGACAAGCTGCGCTATCTCAACCTAAGATGGAATAAGCTGAAGAAATTTCCCCAGGCCGTGTGTGGACACATGGAGTAAGCTACACGGACGGAGGCTGATCTTGCACAGGTGCTTTCTTTGTCGAAATTGGAGATCCTTGATATCAGCAAGAATGCCATAGATGCGATCCCCGAGGACATCAAGATGATGGGCAACCTCAAATATCTGGCCGTTGCTCGGAACCAGATTCGTCGTTTGCCGCTCGCCCTAGGAGACATGAACTTGGTGAAGCTCAAGTTCGACGACAACCCCATCGAGTTTCCGCCCATGGATGCGCTCAAGGCATCGAGGGAACGCACGGCCGACATGATCGACTCTGAGAAGGACAAGGACATGTGCCAGCAAGTCAAGCGGTTCATGAGAGCTGCCTCTGTACGTGAGAAAATGCGCACCCACTCAGAGGAGTCACTCAAGTATGTACAGAGCGTTCCTAGTCGCTGCATAAATCCGCGAGGCTAATGTCCTGCGCAGCAGTGAAAATCAAGAGGTAACACCACGTCCGCTGCGACGTGGCGTTACAGGTGGACGCTTTCCGGTCCGCCCTAGCGTTGACCTAACAAACAATCGACCATCAGACTCTCCAACGGACGGACCACCACCTCCGATCCCAAACCGTTCGCATGCGCGTGGCATCTCGTCGACCATGATGCCCACGATCAAGCGACCAAGCATTGCGCCTCTGCTGACGAACGGTATTGACCCCAGCCGAAGCAGGAGCGAGACCGTTGCCACCACCTCAGACATCCGTAACAGGCGTCAAGGCTACGTGCCGCGGAAGAATATGAATCAGCGTGAGATGTCAGCTCAGCTATCTGCCCGCTCAGTCCAGACTCCGGCTCTTACCCCACCGCACTCGCGCGCACCTAGTGTCAACTCAAGCTACAACAACTACCTGGCTGTCGGAAGTGGCGGCGAGTCGTCTTCTGGTGCAGTCAGTCCGACCGACGGTTCAGCTGCTCGCGCCAATTTGTCACGCAGATTAGCCAGCTTACCAGAGAGTCGCAACTCTCGCCTGCCGACAATCAACTCGATAAAGACTGTCAAGCGTGTATGCTACATGCTGTTTTACCTCTACCGGCCGGTCGCAGATATCGCTCAACAACTGAGGAGCGGCACTCCAAAACGCTCGGCCCTTGAACGACAGCTCAACTCGGCAAACATGCAGGCTGAAGAGCTCGACCGTCTCCTGAACAAAATCAACAACACCGTTGAAGACAATGCAGAAATCGAGTCCGCGCTCCTGACGCATATCGTGCGCGTCGCGGTCAACGCCCTGCGGATGTACAACTTTGTTACCAAAGAGCTGAGCCGCACACGTCAGCAGATTGTGAAACAGGTCGACGCTTTCCATGTGCGCAACATCATCACCACTTCTTATTGCACCATCATTGAGCTACGAAATGTCTGCACTATGCTCGGCTCCACGATTACGCCAAAGTCGACTCGGGACACCATACGGGCCTCGCAAGCTAGGAGTAGCCGAACCGTCACTCCCACACAACCAAAGTCGACCTACAGTACTCGTCGCCGTGGACCAACCATCTTGCCAAGTTCTGGTAGTGTCACGAGTTTGCGAGGCATGGCACCGCCGGTACCTTTACACACCGGCAGCAGAAGCAACACGATGACTTCTGTCAGCACGGCTGCAACTCCTCGTTACAATTCGTCCTTCAACGAGCTCAATTCGCAAAGCGGGTTTCCTTCGCGCAGTAATACTATGCGCAGCGTCATGAGCGAGACCGACGACGAAGAAAATCCAGACAAAGTGTACCTCAAACTGAAAGAGTGTTGTGACCTGGCAGCTCGAACGCTGCCACATGTACGACACGAGCTACTTCGACGCAAGAGAGAGGCAGATTATGCCAGCCAGTCGCACGCCTCTCACCAGTTCAATCAGGTCATAACGAAGTGTGACTTTATGAAAGCCACAAACGATAAACTTCTGTCTCGGCTGAAGACAATGAAAGTCGGCGATACTGTTAGGTATCACAAGGAATTCATCCAGATGGTCGAGAATTTCGGTAACGTAAGTAATGAATGCGGTGCAAGTTCGAGATACTTTTTGACAGTTCAGCAGGATTGGATGAAGTTGGCAACTGAAGTAGTCCATCTCCACACTTCGGGGCTCAAGGTGCCTCAAGTGCGAGAGATGCTCAGGCCTCTTCAGCAAGAGATCAAAGCCGCAGAACGCGCAAGAGCGCATGTTATACGAGCGATGCAGAGACCAGCGCCTTCAGCTAACATGCACGGCGGCAACCCGCATCAGCTTAACACTGCCATCGCGCAGCAAGCCAGCGCAATACCACCAGTCCCGGCGACACCGCTTGGTGCTGCCTTGGGACCCGCCGTACAGGCTACCGTTCCCCCAACACCGACGACTTCCTTTTATTCACCGGAGTACTTCCCACAGGAGCCGATACGCCGTCCAACATTGACGGAGAGAAGTCAGACTACGCTGCCACCACCCAACTATCCTCGGAGATAATTATCATGCTTGCATGACTACAAGGTACGTGAAGACAACTTTTGTTTTGCGGCGTGCGGCGAGCCGGTGAGCGAGCAACGAGCATTACAGAGCATGTGACTCTTCTCGCACGATGTGGCCTTCCTGGCTGTGACTTGCTCTACATTACGACTTTATGGCAACTGTACTATAACGACGACAAATTTTTCGGCACGGCATATGCGGCAAGGCGTCTGGGACATCGGGATGAAAGGGTGCGAAAGATACCCAGACGCCTGGCATGAATTGTACAACATCAGCGCTTTTCACGACTGAGCGCATCACGACTTCCACGAACAGACAACGCAGCGAAGTCAAGGAATGATTGGCTGTGAATTGTAAAGTAAGGGCAGAAAAATGACGAGGAAAGAAAAAGTGAAAGAAAACACAAAACTCGGCGGAGCAGCGCTATGCTTGGCGGTATATGATGGGACGTGCTGCGAGCAACATGGGCTTGTATGTAGCTATTGAAATGCATGTGCTTACAACACAATATGAGATATCTCTGTCACGATGAATCATGTTCGCAAGTCCTTCATGACCTGCCCAAGAGAGCAAAAGACGTATGCTGTAAGGTGATGAGAGCAAAACGAGACTCGAACGTCCTTCTTGCCTTTCGTCTAACCAATCATGCATTATGATCGGCGAGACATGCGAGGCGGATGCTCTGACCCATGAGCAAAATGTCCTTGCTGGTGGTAGTGGATGATGAGGGAAGAGGTTGTTGGCATGTCAAGTTCATATTGTGACGTGGCAGGCGACAATTGCCATGGCGATGAGATCAATAGGATGAGATAGAAGCCAGCGATGTGTGCGGAAGGGAAGAGTATGTCCAGGACGTGATGCTTGCGCTCGATTCCAGGCAAAGCTGTACTATATACAGCACAACGTTTAGTGCGTATGCCATGCTTTCGTGAAGAGTATCTCATATCCGCATTTACCAAGGCTGCAGCTAAGCAGATTGGCAAGTGTGTCCATGCAATGCCATCGTGTCCTCGTATCGCTAGCCGTCCATTCCTTGACATTTGCCAATTCTGGTAGGAATGCGATGCTCTTAGTCGAAGAGACCGAAGCCCATGTCCTCGTCGGACTCCTCCTTCTCTGCAAGGAGAAGATATCAGCACTATCCCATCATGATCAAAATATTGTGATAACTCACCCTCCTCCTTTGGCTTCTCGGCCTCAGCGGCTGGGGCGTCACCACCGGCGGCAGCAGCTGGAGCACCACCAGCAGCAGCTGGGGCAGCACCGCCACCGGAGCCAACGTTCAAGAGGAGCTCCTTGACATCCTTGCCCTCAAGGGCCTTTGCGAAGAGGGAAGTCCAAATTGGCTCGACGTCTGGGACCTTGGCGGCGGAGATGAGCGACTGGAGCTTGTCGGCCTGGGATGACAATGTAAGTACAGTGTCTATTGTGCGCGCAGATGCTTGATCATGCGCAACATGTGAATTGCGATATTTCATACAGTGATCTCGACGCCATCATCGGCGAGGATGAGGGCGGCGTAGGAAGAGGCGAGCTCGGCGGTAGACATTTTGGCCTAGTTGGTGAAGAGGTCGTTGATGTTCTTGTGAGTTGCTAACACGCTCAACTTGTCGTGAAAGACTTCTACTCTTCGGCGATGGGATGGGTGTGTCTTGTCTTGGTGGGCGGTGACATTTTCTGGCCGCACAGCCGCCAAGAATTTGATCGGGAGCGGAGAAACCCTTCCGATGCCTAGGGCTGTTGACAAAACACGCGGCCAAAGTACCGCGAAAGGTTGCTTCTACAAAAGCCACGACGGTTCGCCACAGCGTTCAGTTGCTTGCATGAAGTTTGCATGAACTTTGGAGGCATGACGTGCGACAATCATCTGTCCATCTCCGCTAATCCGGGAATCGCAAGATGGAATGTCTGTTGAAGTGTCTGCGTTTGGTAGAGGCCAGTCGGCTGCCTTTTTTGTCAACAGCCCTCGTGCCTTTCTTCTTCGCTTACGGCATCGCTCTTTCCCCGCCTTACCTACGCAATCACCAATCGCGCCTGCCCTCTAGAACCGTCGGGAATGCAGAGCGAAGTGTCGCCTTTGCCTTCAGTGATTAGCAACTGCCTGTGACATGAGGCAATTCCTTTCACAATAGCCACCCTGACAACCACGATCCATACCTCTTATCGACACCCTGGCAACGACAATTCCGGCAGCATAACCACCACCACAATGACCGACTCTCCACACCATCGCGTGCCTCTCGATCCCAAGGAACAACCCATCCTCGACCGCATCCTGATCATCCGCGACCACTTGTCGCTTCTCAAGCAGGATCGTAGCACATACGTCAAGTCCGCCGATGTAGTCAAGTACTACAACCAACTTATAGAACAAGTCGAACTGCTCAACCGCATCAGAACCGACAAGCGCGATGAACAGAACAGGGTTGACTCGGTCCTCGACGACTGTTTCCGGCTGATATCCCTCTTCTTCTTGACCATCGGCCGTAATCGCGAAGCACCCGCCATTTACTCTGCTGTGTCTACGGTGAAACGACTACTGGATCATCTGAAAGAAGCAGGGTTCTACCTGCCGGCTGATCTGAGGAGTATTGAGGAACATATTGAGAAATGGGAGCATACGATCGAGAGAGCGAGGGACCAGCACAGCGAACAGTTGCTTACGCTGTTGAAGGCGAGGATTGATTTATGCAGGACTACGTTGAGGGAGTTGCAGGCGCCGCTGGCGAACTTGGAGGGGAGGAATATGAGGATCTATGAGAAGCTGGTGTCGATATTGAGGTCTTTGTCGGCAAGCAACTGCAGATCAAAGGTGAGTTCGAATTTATGTAACCCTATCAGAGTGTTTGATTAACATCCGGCAGTTCCCGGAGAAGGAGGTCAAGGACTTTGAAAAGCAGTTGCTTGAGATCCAGGAAGAAGTGCATTTCGAGAACGATCCGCACGACGGCAAGACTGCAGAAGAAGTGTATGCTGAGCGTTTGTCCATGATCCGGATATGCGAGACTTGTCAGCAACCGCCAGATGTGGTGGTCAAGTCGCTTCTGGCAAGATGCTTGCTGTGGGTCGAGATTATCGAGCAGAAGTGAGTGGATCATCTTGTCACCGTTGATTTGATTCTTACTAACACTGTATTAGACGTGGAAAGATCGACCCACGCTTCCAGGACCAATTCGAAAAGATGCTCAAGATCAAGACCACTTTGGAAAACGCCGCGTTGACATCAGCCTGGTCACTGCGTGAGACAGATCTCTACGACTTCCAGCGGTCTCTCGATCGCACAGACGAATCACGAGTGGAAGGCAATTTCCTCGATGCAGAGGGCAAACCTGCTGACATTCATGCTCAACGAACGCTTCTCTACCTCCTGCGAAAGAGCTACGCCATGATATACCAATATATCATCACTTCGGAACCCGTGTCAGAGGCGCTCCTGCCAATTTACAACCAGCTGACGACTCTGAAGAAATGCCTGATCGAGGTGAAGAAAGCTGGTGGTGTCGACTCTCCCCGAGAATTGTATCCTTACAGCATGAAACTCACCTCGATCGACAACATGAAGAAGGACGGCAAGTTCATGATTGGCAATGACATTCCTGAAGGTCAGGCAAGCGTGCAGGCATTGTTGGCAGAATGCTTTGAGCTTGCATACGATCTCCGAAACGATGCCGAGGAACGTGGCCAAGAGCCGAAAGCAGAGGACGTCAATGGAGTCGGTGTCGGGATCGAAGCGTAGGAAACTTCTGATGACAGGACTGACAAGAGACGCGATTCTGCAAGCTGCATGTTGCCGACGATCGACGAAGCTCCATCAATAAGACCGAGGATGTGCAAGACGAGCACGGATGCATGGCAATGCTGTGATGATGGATATTCCTGTCTTCCTACTTCTGCAGCGAGCCGTTCAAAGACAGTGGTCGGCGACGGGAAGGAGTCAAATCATGACGACAAAGATGGATCTGGAAATGATATCGAAACGACGCAAACTGCACACTGGACGAGAAAATTGATCGTGGCGGTAGTTCGCAAGATACGGCATGACCCTAAAGGTTACACATGATTGCGATGATGGCGGTGAAGTGCATATTACTGGGTGTGTATATATATCCATCCAGATAACAGGATGGGTGTGTAATCCTTGGTGTTATGATTGAAGCGAGAGCATGCTTGTTGGTGCTACGGGTGGCGCAGTTCATAACTTGACGCGATCATAGGAATAGACGACGCAATGTGAGATGTGTTTGACGAAGCTCCTCGCCGGCCTAGACAGTACTTCGACATGTCGGTCCTCGGTAGCCTTCGGTGCGGAGGTCTAGTGATGATAAAAGACTGCCACAGACAACTTAGGGATATGTGAGTGAAGCAGCGCTGACATCTGCCTCACAGACCTTGTCCTGCAGGAGTTCAGGCCATTTGAGGCTCTCGAATCCTGCTCGAATTGTAGCAGCTGGCGGCAGCTTCGACACCAATTGTTCGGCCAACTTCAAAAGAAACAAACATTGCATCTCAAGTGGAACCCGTACTTCATTCACTTCACGGCATCGATATGATGGTGTATCAAGATGACGTCCCAAGCGGCCATGCCAACAGCAACATAGAAGTGACCGCATTTTTTGTCCACCCATAGCAATAAGGCTGAAACAACGTTCAGAATCCGACCGGGCTCGAGACATCGCGCGAGGGGGATGGGCACGATGGCAGCGCACAACAGGTGAAGCGGAGCACGAGAATGACAAGGCCCACGCCACCCGGACCAAAGCTTGAGCAGAATAAACTATCCGATGAGCAGAAGCCTTGCAAGTACTGTACCTCCGCTTCCTCGATCTGCCCGCTGAATTGCGCAATCGCATCTACAAGCTCAACTTCACCTTTGGGAGCAGCTCTTTGCCCATCCGTCAACGCTTCCCTCCCATCACTCGAGTCAGTCGACAGACCCACAACGAGAGCTTGATTCTGTGAGTAGGCTCACGCGATGGGATCTGAGGCGAATAGCGTTCATCCTTGTTGTCGTGTGCATGCAACGGTAAAGGCTGCAGCATCGTATAGCCTGGTTTACCGCTGCGGCTGTGATAGCTGTTGCTATATTCTGCTGCAGCAGGAAACATGATGCGCGTCTGTCGGGAAGCGCTTGGATTGGTATATATTGATACTTCGTGACATGTGTCTGGAAGACGATACGCGAAGGAACGTGGCAGACAACCTTCAACGAGTGTGCTACTTTGGCCATGCTACGCCCACACAGGGATAGAGCTGAGTGGCTTGGCCTTTATTAGCTTCGACAGAGACATGATCAACTTCGCGCGATGTGGAAAGCAGTGCGCAGCAGAGGTCAAGAGGTCAAGGAGCGCTCTGTTGGTAGATATGAGCCTGGCCTTAATAGCAGAGCACGGATAGTGAAGAGCCCGAGCAGTCCGGCACAAGCTCCTGCCTGCTTGGGGGGTAGTCCTAGTCCAGCCGGGGTATTCCCTCTGAACGAAATGATGGCAGCAGTGAGCAGCGCAGATCGGGTTCGGATGACGAGCAGTCTCTTCTGTGCAAATAGGGTGAGTCGGGTCAGCATTTCCACGTACGCAAGTACGTATCCAATTTCTGAGGCTTGAGTCTGGGTTGGGCGACCACGGAAAGCTCATCCGTTCTGCTACATGCTGCTCTCCCACCGCGTCTGCTTTCCCTCTCTCCGACAAAGGCTTCCTGATCGTGTTCTTACAGTAGTGCGATGTGGTGTAGCAACACTGGCGGCAAGTAATAATGCACCTTTGTTGTAGCAGCGGTAGCGCTGTTACAGTACAGCACATAAGATACGTATAATACATAGACGCACAGGGATATGGTTCCCCCACTGACTAGAACTAGCAGACGGGAGCTCCACTCTCTGGTTTGAAGATTCGGACTTGGCACGCGGCGCGACGTTGGGCGGCCACGAGAACTCTTTCCTTGCACTTCCAATGCTGTCACGACCGACGCCACGATGACAAAGCACTCGTGGTACAGAGGCGCTCAGCAGGATCACTGTGAAGCCGAGAAGCGTCTCGAGCACCAGAATGTCTCTCACACGAGGCGCGCGCGAGCAACAACGTGGACGTGGTACTGGCCCCGACGAGAGACAGCTTGCAGCGACAACCTCTGCAGTCTGGGCGGCCAGTAGTCATGCAACGGAGAAACACCCCCCATACATGCGTGCGCTGCTGGGTCAGGCCTGCTGCCTTGGCGATGCTAACAACCAAGGCTGATGAAGCAGGCGACAGGTCTCTGGTTCTTGTCCTCCCAACTCGTACTGCCAGCCAAGCGTCGATTGGTGGCGTATGTCTTCCGGCCGCTTCTGGACAGGCGTCTAATTTTACTCTGGTTCCTGGCGGCCGCCACGGCGAATAGCGAGTCGCGACGTTTGCAGTGGCTCCTACAACGGCGATGCTGTCGTTTGATCTAGCGAGTAGCGAAGCGAGGAGCGAGTCTTCGTGTCCGCACGTCTGTGTTTGGACTAGGGGGTACCCGTAACGGTACTTCAACGGCTCGACGCCTCTACGTGACTACACAACAGAGCTTGAGAGCGCATCAAATCTCCTTAAAGCATATCGATCAGCACCCGAGGCCTGCTCTTCTGGAACCCCAGACCATCTTCTGTCGGGTCGACGACACGTTCCTATCCTTTCTTGCCTACATTGTTGTCGTCGTCGTCGTCGTCAGGGCCCTTCTTATTTCTTGACACGTTCACTACTGGCTATTGCTTTTACAATGAAGTTTTTCGCGGCGGCGTCCGCCTTTTCATTTGCCTTCACTTCAGTCTCTGCACATATTGCCGCGCCGATACAAGATGCGCCTACAATTCAGGAGCGCCAAAATGGGGTCCTGGTCACTTCCGGAGCAGGAGGAAGCACCGTGTATCCCCGACTCGAGATCAGACAGATGAAGGATACAAAACCTAACCAGTACGCGCTCTTGGTCCTTGCCGTGCGACAATGGCAGACACGTTCCGAGTCCGACCAGAGCTCATATGGCTCCATCTCCGGCATTCACGGAGTCCCCAGAGTCAACTACAACAACGTCGGCCAATGCAGCTCTTGTAGCGATGCCGACGGTTACTGCTGCCACGATTCTGTTCACTTTCCGGCCTGGCATCGTGTCTATGTCGCCCACTTTGAGCAGGAATTCTTGAAGACTGTCCTTACAATCGCAAACTCGTATACCGGCAGCGCAAAGACTACCATGGTCAATGAGGCCAACAGAATGCGATGGCCATACTGGGACTGGGCCGCCAAGCCCAAACCAGGTGCAACAGTACTGCCGAAAATTGTCACCGACGAGACGGTGACTGTTCAAGGTCCCACAGGCTCGACCACGTTCAAGAACCCTCTGAAAAGATATGTCTTCCAGAACCCAAGTAACATGTATTACAGCCCATTTGTCACCTGGAAGCAGACTCTTCGCTACCCAAAGAGCAACGATGCCAACGCGGAGCCTAATTCTCAGTCCGCTACTAATGCCTTCGCGAACGCTCAACAATCGCTTCGAGATCAGGTTTACTCTCTTTTCAGCAACTGCAAGGATTACCTGCACTTCAGCAACGACGATGCTGGTTCTAGCTCTACACAATGCTCCAACAGTCTGGAGGGCATCCACAATACTGTCCATACAGCAGCCGGTGGTCCGCCTAGTGGCTCAATTTCAGGAGGTCACATGACCTATCTGCCCACTGCAGCCTTTGACCCTATCTTCTGGCTTCACCACTGCAACGTCGATCGCATCTTTGCTATGTGGCAGACCATCAACCCTAATGCATACGGTGCACAGCAAGTTGCTCCACACAACACCTGGACCATCCAACAAGGGTCAACGCAAGGGCCATCCTCTCCATTGACACCTTTCTACAAGAACACGAATGGCCAATTCTGGACAACCAACGACGTCAGGAACTGGGCCAGCACGTTCAAGTACACTTACCCGGAGTTCTCAGACAGTGATGGCTCTGCGGCATCTATCAACAAATACATCAATGACTACTACGGACCTAGCGCTACCAAGATCGTTGGTACATCCAAGCGACAGGCCGATCCCTCGTCCAACCTCGTCACTTCCGTTTTGAAGGACGTGCCGAACGGCCTTGCAGATGCTCTCGACTCGAACCCACTCGCTGCCAACAATGGCTCTCTTTACCAATATGTTGCCAACATCAACACTCCACGCTACAAGCTGAATGGATCATACCAAATCTACCTATTCAACGGCAAGCCAGCATGTGAAGATCCCCAGAGCTGGGCCACCGACAAGAGCCTCATCGGGCCAATGGGTGTCATGGCTTCAGAAGGTATGACCGACAATCCGCTCATCGTTGCTGGATCTATTCCTCTCACTTCTACACTTCAAAAGCTCTTCAGCAACGGTATCCTCGCTGCTCTGACTGAGGCTCTCGTCGTTCCTTTCCTTGCCGCCAATCTCAACTGGCGTATTCTGGGTCCAGCCGGCACAGCAGTCGACCCAGGCACGATCGACTGCTTCGTCATCTCTGTGGTCGCTTCCACGGCGAAGCAGCCAGCCGATGCCAGCTCACTCCCAGTCTATTCGCCATTCGTGGAACTCATCGATGTCACCAAGAGCCAATCTGGAGGTGCCAACTCAACTCAAGAAGCCATGGCAGCACAGTCAGATATACCAGTGAAGTTCTTGATCAAGAGTTAGAGAAAGTGGAAAGACATCGTGTATTTTATGACGATAGAAAGAAAGTATGGGAGGGAGATAATCTCTAATAGCTTCACACCAAGCTGCGTTTTGACTGTTATGCATCGGCGTTGCATCATGACCACGCACAAGCTGTACCATATACCAAAACCTCTATCACTTGTTACGGCATATGGACAAACCTTTTTTCTCACACTGTACTATACTCACCAGTGCATCCAATTTGAAAGCTCAGCAGCGTCGGAGAACACATCCTGCGGGATGAACGGACCCGAGGTTGCCTGAGGCTTGCACAAAACACACACACACACACACACACAAGTCTTCACTACAAGCGCACATCTGTTTCGAGCTATTGGCAACGAGTCGGACTCGTCGAAGCCTCTTTTCACCTTGACCTATGCCTCGTTGCCGCTGTTATAAACATTAAAGTTGTGCTTGTGGATATTGTTTTGTCCTCCACGTCAGCCACAAACACATCGCCTCAGCGCACATGTACAGAAGATGTGGTGAGACTTTGGCGACGAAGGACGTAGTTTCTTTTATGGTGAGAGTTGCGATTCCGTCGCTCTCCGTGAGGGTATTCGAGGCACTAGAAGTCCGGACGGCTTGATGCACGTAACTACTTAATGCACGGATTCTACGCGTTAACGCGTCTACTTTGATTGCTATTATCTCTACCAACATGGACCTAATCGAGCTGGCATTAAAGGACCTTACTCTCTAAGACAAGCCTAATATATCTTAGGTTACTAAGCAATATAGTGTACATCGCTCTACGCTGTTAAGGCGGTTTCATAGCAAGACATCTACTAAGTAAGCCTAATATAAGAATAAGAGC